>JBAMYA010091189.1:0-21747 GCA_037176975.1 Arrhamphus sclerolepis | reverse complement strand
AGACCACCTCCTAGTTATGCTGCTATAGTCCTAGGCTGCTGGGGGAGTCTCTTAGACCACCTCCTAGTTATGCTGCTGTAGTCCTAGGCTGCCGGGGGAGTCCTTTGTCCACTGAGCATCTTGTCTGTCTGATCTCAGTCTCAGTTTATCCTGAATCAGTTAATAGATAAACATTATCTATTTTCTGAAGTCCCTCCTCTCTCTTCTCTCTGCCCCCATCCCCCCCCCCACCCCCCACCCCCCGACCCCGCCGACCTGCAGCCCGACCCTCTGACCACATATTTATGTATTTTTATTAAGGCTGGGCATGTTAACGCCTTCATAAATCGTTGAGGCGTTAACACATTAATTAATTAACACCGACAATTATTTTATTACACCAACTATTTTTTACTTTGAAAGTCTGTTCCTCACAGGATCTGAATCCAAACAGACAACCATGGTTCATGGAAAAGAACAGGGATTTCTAGGAATTTCATTACCAGATAATGTTTCAGAGAGGAATGCAGAGATTCAGAAGAAGCAGAAGCTTCATATGCAACCTTCTTGGTTGATCCAACATTATGCTCGCTGCTGTATTCTGAAACATCTGAAGGACTTTCACATGTCATGAAGGCTGCTAGCAGTCGAGGCCCCTGTTAGAGGCGGCACACTGAATCAAATATATATACGACCTGATTTTTCTGACGTTGCAGAGGTGCAGTATGTTGTGAGGAAACTGTGGTCGCTGGACAGAAGCACAGCAGTGGAAAGAGAAGAAGCCTGATAACAAGATGCTTTACATGCAGGTTCAGCGAGAGAGCAGATGTCACATCTTCTGTGAGCAAGTCATCTGTGACGTCACTACTGAAATCCTGATGGTATATGGCTGCAAAAACACAGATGTACTCACAAGTAGTTGGCTAAGTTGTGCTCCTGCAGTGTGTGCGTTTCAAAGCCGTGTGGAACTGTGTCAAAGTAGTCGTTTCCTATTCCACAGATAAAACATTTGGTCTGCAAGAGAAACATGATGTTCATTAAACGTTTTCCTGCCTTTCACCGGTTTTATGTGACACCTTTAAGTGTAAAACCGCTGTTTCAGTTTGAAACCAGAGGCAGATGGTGGAAACAACATTCAGATCTGAAGTGGTGATGTGCTGCAGATGCAGGCCTATGCTTATACAGTACTGCATTAACAGAATCTGCTTCCGTGTCTTTTCACCTCCATGTCTTCTTTCACTTGTTCCTGCTGGTCCCTCAGCTCTCCAAAAGCATCGATGATCAACCCTGGATTTCACAGAACACAGCAGGCGTAGAGGTTAAAAGAAATACATGTGAGTCACAGGAACCAGCAGTCAGATTTGTGCTGTGACCGTTCAAGTTTCAGGCCGTTCCAGTGTGGAGAAAAACGTGTGAGTTTTCACCTGAAAATCCAAACACGTGTTTTCATTGAAGGCATGGGTACGTCTGGATTTAACGACTGAAATATAGGAATGTGTCAAACAGTGTTTCTGGGTGACATTTATTAGCACTAATGGACCATTTGAGAAAGAAACGTAAACTACAGGTCTAATTTTTGATGTTTGCTCTTGTGTATCAGTAAAGAAAAAGCAGTCTTTGTGGAAAATGCAAAAATGTAAACACTCAGATTACATTCCCAAATAATTATTAACTCAAAAAGTTGTGAAAAACCTTTCATATCCCGAGAGAGACTATGATACGACTCTGTGTTTATACGGTCACAATTTCTGAGGTTTTATTCCATGCTAATTTAGGATATTAATCTCAGGAATTCCAGGTTTTTATCTCTTGGATTTTTCCCAACATGCCATTATTACATACATGCCATTATTGGTGTGTGTGTGTGTGTGTGTGTGTGTCATTCCTCACCCTGGATAATGGCCAGCAGGATCACAATGACAAAGAAGAAGAATGTGATGTCAAAGATGATACGGTAGATTTCATACTCGTCCCCTGCTGGGTCTTCAATCTGGTCACCGATTCCTCCACCTGCTCGTACGCCTACATACATGTGGAACATGTAGCACTGTGGGAGACAGGGAAGGACACACAGAGACCAAATTAAAAAGGACAGTCACCATGTGGCTCATGAGACTAGATGCTCTCCAGTCAGGATGTCGGCACGATATATCATCATGTCAGGACATAACGACACACGTGGACTCTCTGCCAGTGGGCTCAAAGTTACAGTTCTCACATTTGAATTAAAATTCTTCCAGATCTGTAGTGGGCTTTTATTATGAGGAGAATGTTTAGTATTTACAAACAGTTTCAGAAAACCATGAAAATCATTCCACAGAAAGACTCTTGGATTATCTGGTACCATCCAGAGGGCATGTCATGAAGGCTGCTAGCAGTCGAAGCCCTGTTAGAGGGTTAGTGATCCATCACTGTCCATGCTTTAACCTACGCTGCAGCCTAAGTAAGGGGTCCAGACCACCCTCTCCTCAGACACCTCCTCTGGTTCCTCCTGAGGAATACCAATGCGTTCCAAAGGCAGCCAGGAGGTGACACACCTCCCAATGAGAGACATTCAGGAGGTGCCCAAACCACCTCAACTGGCTCCTTTCAATCGGCAGGAGCAGTGAGTAGACCCAGAGTCCATCTAAACTGAATAAACTCTCAGCACATCTGTAAGAGTCCAGCAGCCCCAAATACACAATTCATGTCAACTGCTTGTATCCACCTGCAGTTCATGACCGTAGTTGAAGGTCAGAATGCAAATTCCTTTAGGCATAACTGTCTCTTCACTACAACTGGCCAGAATAGTCTGGATCACTGCACTACTGAACAAGGCCCAGAGATACTTGAAGCAGCACCTCATCCCAAACCCAAAGAGGACACCCTTTTTCCCATTGTTACTGACCGTAACATAGACCGCACCAGGGAGGCTGAGGACTGTGATTCCACGTTACTGGAACACACCCCCCAGTCCCCCACCATCCCAGTCTGCCACCTCCCAGAGCCTCACATTAAATTACTCCTTTCACCATCTGATAACAGCCCCAGGTGAGGCCAACAGCACCCCAACCTCACTGTACACGATGGGGTCCAGCAAAAAAAAAAAGCTGGAACAGGGTGATGTCTACCATGGTGTGGCATCTCCTCTTAACAACTGTCTGTAAACATCTGGGAAGTGAGGAGAGCAGCTGCTGCAGTTTTAGGATGTTTTCTGTTGCTGAAAGTTCAGGACTGCAGGCAGACCAGTTCGGCATCTGGACTCTTCTCCTGTAGAGTCATGTTGCTGTGATGGCTGCAGGGTGTGGTTGAGCGTTGTCTTGCTGAAATATGGAAGGTCTTCCCTGAAAGAGACACTGTATGGATGAAACCTGTATGTACCCTTCAGCAGCGATGGAGTCTTTCCAGATGTGGAAGCTGTCCACCCCACAGACAGTGAAGCAACCTCAGACCATCAGAGATGCAGACTTCTGAACTGTCTGCTGATGACAGGCTGGATGGCTGCTCTCCTCTTTAGTTTGCAGGACATGTCATCATGGTTTCTAATGTTTTTAATGTTTTCCTCAGACCATTTTTGATGAACTTTGGTCCAGAGAAGATGGTGGCAGCATGGATGTTGATCACACATGGCTTTTCTTTTTTTTTCCTCCATGATACAGCTTTAACTTGCATTTGTATCTTTTGAACGCTGAACTGTGTTCACAGACTGATTTGTGGAAGTGTTCCTGAGCTCCTGAAGTGATGTGTGCACTCTCCTCCTGCTTCTCTGAGTCTTCTGATGATATTTTGTCCAATGGAGGGATCTTCAAAGTTCAAAGGCAGTTTTACATTGAGGAACATTCTTCTGAACTTCTGCCCATCTCTGTGTCTGAGAGGTTCTGCTTCTCTGAAATGCTCCTTTTATATCCTGTCATGTTGCCAACTTGTTTCCGATTAACTTAATTAGTTATCAAAAGTTCCTCCATGTGTTTTTTTTGAGCACCAGTTACTCTTCCAGCCTTTTGTTGATCCTTATCCAGCTTTTTTGAGATGTGTTGTTGCCATCAAAGTCAAACTGAGCTAATATTTTCTATGATGTGACAGTAATGTGAGTTTCAGCATCTGGTATGTTCTTAATGTTCTGTTGGGAATAACATATGGATCATTTTCAACTTTTTTGGATTTAGAGTTGTAGCTGATCTACCCGATGAAACTTAGCTCCGTATTCTCTCAATATAACATGTGATATGTGACCTGTGCCCACTTGTGGAACTTTATTTGGTGACTGTACATCCCAGCTCATTGACAGGTTATCGGTGCTGAAATTGTCTTTTTGTTTTTTGTTGTTTTGATGACTGCTCATGTGCAGGTCTCCCAGCACAGCTCTCCTGATCAAAGATGAGACCCGTAATGTCTTCTACGAGCTGGAGGACCCCCGGGACGTTCAGGACCGCTGCGTAATTAAGATTTACTGCAAAGAACCCATTTACGGCACTTACCCCGGACACCACAACCCACACCTGGCTAACGGAGACCTGCGAGTAAGTGTGTGTGTTCACGTGCATGTATGCATCGCTTGATCCTCCCGCTGAGTTTTCAGATTTACAGACTCACTTTCAGTCCCATTGAAAATGCTTTCGTGACACACCCCCTGCATCATTGTTCTGTTTACACACAGCAGTTATATAATATGAGAAGCTGCTCTCATCTGCTGAGTCATGTGACCTTCTTCCAGCACTGCTGCTCCTGGACCAGCGCCAGTCTCACACATCTTCAGTGCTGACTCGGCTGCATGCCAGCAGACTGTGAAGTAGGAAACGAAGCTGTCAGATGACAGACTCCATTTGAGCTCAGGGTCATGGACTTTTCATTTTAGCAATTCAAACAGTGCTTTCCTTAAGAGATACTCTACCCTTTTCTGAAAAGTTCATCATTTATACAGATGTTGGTGACATGTTATCAGTCAATGTCACTATTTTAAACTCTGTTAAGTAGATGCTTTAAGATGTTGAGTCGAATTGAGTCAACTTCAGCTTAGCCCCCCTCTTCTACGGGGTGTGCTTTTTTGGAAATCCAGACTGCTGCTTCGTGCTACCCACTTCAGAGGAACATCAGATGCAGCAACATGTGCAGATGGGTGGAGGCAAAGATGGGGAAGCTGAATATTTCTTCCCATATCTGGGTTTGTGATGTCACAGAACCCTGCAAGTCTGAACTGTTGGCTGAAAGGCATACTTACAGATGGCCACACGTGATAAGATTGTTTTACTACTTAGTTACTTCTAACACCCAAATAATATTCTCAAGTACTAAAAAAGCAGAAGAAAAAGAAAAGTTGAATATGCAGCCTCAATAGCCACATGAAGAGGAGCTGCACCAGGTGGAAGGATGTCGGAATTCTTCCTCTAAGTAGAAATCCATAAACATGCATGATGTCATGTGAAGTATAAATGTTTTTTTGTGTAATTAAAGACAGTTGGGTAATGTAGAAAAGGCACACAAAATAG
This sequence comes from Arrhamphus sclerolepis, assembly GCA_037176975.1. Lineage (NCBI taxonomy): Eukaryota > Metazoa > Chordata > Actinopteri > Beloniformes > Hemiramphidae > Arrhamphus > Arrhamphus sclerolepis. The sequence goes on along the minus strand of JBAMYA010091189.1, from coordinate 16,303 downwards.
TCTCCAGAAAAATGACCATTTCCTCATTTTTGTTTGGTGGAAAATTACTTTTTCATCAAATGTTATTTTATTTCTCTATCAGTTTCATCCTTCAGCACTGACAGAGCATGGAATAAAAAGAAAAAGCTTCATCAGAAATGAGAGAACTAATGTCATTACTGAACCCAGACAGATGCAGCTACAAAGTAAATGATGAGATGTTTTTGTGTCCTCTGGATCACAGTATGTTCTCCATCACTGATGATCCCATGACTGACTTCTAAGGCCCTTTGAGGCCTTTCCTGTTTATTTATGTGACCTTGTGGCTCCACTCTTGTGTACGTAGATGGAGATCTCAGGGGGAGGTGTATGTGTTCTTGAGACGCGGCTAAAATTAGAGGCGACAGAGCTCATGCAGTCATGACCCTTCAGTGATGGAACGAACTACCTGAAGAAATCAGGTCACCAGAGTCAGTCGTGTCCTTTTAAATCTCATCTTTAAAGAGATATTTTTACAAGGGAGCCTCTCTTCATCTTGCTTCGCTCAATTATGATTCTGCCCTCGAACATGTTTCTGATTCTTCAGTAAAGAAACATCAAAGAGGAACTCTGTCAATGACCTCCATGCTGATATCTGTTAGTTACAAACTTAGTTTTGTAACACAGTAGCAGCAAAATAGCTAATTGATGTCTTTTTTAAATCGTTGATTAAAACTCTGCAATAGATATCTGCTTATGTGAAATTTCACATCGCCCCCATAAATGTCACAGTACAGCAGCTTCAGATTCTGATGTGTGACATGACTTTCTCTGATGGGTCCGGGTGTAGCCCGCGGAGTCGACCACCTTTTATTCACCTGAAATGAAACATAAAAACATAAAAACCTTTTCCTCTTTTATGATGGTAAAATGATAAATATGTGAGTGCATTTAAGGAAGACTTAGAATTAGTAGTGATTGTCTGTGTTAATAATTAAAAAAAAGATTTAATAAAGGTACGGTGACATCACAGACCCAGATCAGAGTAAACACGCTCTGCCCTCCCTGTGATTGGACACATGATGCTGCGTTGCTGTACCTCTGAGGTGCTGCACAAAGCAAAGCTGCTGTTGTGAAAACATGGCTCCTTTTGCAGCTGTTGTACTGTATTATTGTGGTAGCCACAGACCTGTCATAGATAACTGGTAAATAATGCAGTTTACTCCCTCTAGCACGTCTTCCTGTGCCTCCATTCGGATTATTTTACAGGAGTGGATGCACATCTCTGCTGGCAGAACTAAAATACCACACGGCTGAGCAGAAGTGTCACATCAATACACATCGGGCTTTTCGTGACGTTACTAATGGAGGCAATCTTTAAAAAAATCACCTTGCTGCATTTTATGTTTGAGACTAATGGTCATTACAAATGCAGTCTTAGAAGAAATAGAAATGCTTTAAGCTTGTTTAGAATGGTTTAGTTTCAGTAAAATGAACCCCTGGATTTGGCTTCATTTGACATGAGGCATTTTAGTGTATTACAGAAGGGACGAAACAGTTACTGAATCAGATAATTGACATACAGAAAGGCAGACATATGCCATGTTCACGCTGTGAAAACTGAATCTGCACGTTAGAAACTGAATCTGCACGTTGGAAACTGAATCTGCACGTTGGAAACTGAATCTGCACGTTAGAAACTGAATCTGCACGTTGGAAACTGAATCTCCACGTTAGAAACTGAATCTGCACGTTGGAAACTGAATCTGCACGTTAGAAACTGAATCTGCACGTTAGAAACTGAATCTGCACGTTAAACAGCTGAAGTCGATCGACTGCTGTCAGCAGCAGGACTGTCTTTGATACATTTTGGTGTTCCTGTTGCACACAGCCCTGGAACCTTTTATTTACATCTTGTGTAGGATTTGCAGCTGTCCGCTAATGTTTTGGAGGTCAGTTATTCCCACTAGATCCATCACAATCTCCAGCTTTGAAATGTTCCGAGCATTTTACATCCTTATCGAACCGCCAGGCTTACCTTGAGCTTTATGTGGTTGGTGCGTTGGCTCTCATCTGTTGTCAAGGTGAGGACGAGCTTGTGTGTGTGTGTGTGTGTGTGTGTGTGTGTGTGTGTGTGTGTGTGTGTGTGTGTAGGGGGGCTTATAGAACTGTTGCCAGCACAGCTGAGATTATTCCCTGACTGCTCACCACAGAAGTATGAGCCGCACCTCTGAGGCCTGTCCAAGTGTTCGTCTGGAGGGCAGCGGATGGTTGAGGATCAGATTGATGGGCAGATTTCCCTCAGCAGGAGAACGGTCGGTTTTCAGCTCTGGCACAGGATGAAACCTCAGAAGCAAACCTGTGATAGATGTCTCCGGACTTCGGGGGCCCTTGGAAGTGGAATGACATGTCTGTCAGTGGTGTTTTAAGAATGGTATCGATGTGGGGCTGTTGCTAAGATACAAGACGGAAAATGATGCCTCTGGAGTCTGCTGTGAGGCTGTCCGCAGGGTGTTGTTGCAAGAGCATTCAGGATTATTATGTGGAAATATTGGATTTTCAGTTTGCACGGTCTCGAAGGAAAAGTGTTGTGCATCGTGAGCAATTAGTGTTATTTTCTTTTGTGTTTTGAGGTTTAATCTATGGCTCTTGTCTGGTCGCCTTCAGCACATTCCACTGCTGAGTTTAGTGCCTCCATGCTTTGTGTTGCCTTCCTTTCTTACATCTGGGATTGACGTCAAAATGGAAATTTCTTCATAATAAGCCTATCGATAACATATTAAATGTAGCTGGCAGTTTCAGTCGGAGCAGCATCCACAAAACTGCTGGAAGTTACAGTAAACTCCTCCTCCTCACTGCAACTGATATTTTTTTTAATATGTAAGGCTGCCTTTCAGCTTTTCAGAGATCTGAAACTTATTTTTAAAAGAAAGCAAAGCATAAAATGAAGTTCATCTTGACCAATGTTTTGATCAAGGATCTCTTAATGACATGGATGAGCGGGAAGCTGAGTTCAGACTCGTTGTTAATAAAGTTAATAAAGTCACAGAGTCAGAAGAAGAGCATCACACCACTTTATAACACACTCAGCTGTGACATAAATCAGGTCCCCCCCTCTAAATCCTGGCCCGCACTAAATAACAGTATATGTAACATGGACGTCCAGAAAACTTGATTATGTTCACATAAGTAAAGCCCGATGTCAGAGTTGTTTCCTGTTTCATGCCAGTGATCAACAAACCATTTTCTTTAAACTCAACCGACAAGCAGCCTTAACTACTATTTATTTATTTATTCTTACATTACTGGAAAAAGGAAAATGTGTCTATCATCCCTTTTCTTTTTGCACATAGTGATTGTAGCCATGTGACTGTGTCCTGCAGGCAGACGTTGTTGTCAGATGAGCTGTAGTTGAGGATAAACTTTGTAACTGGACGTCTGTGCTTGTGCATCAAACTCAGTTGTGTGTAGTCGGTGAACTGATGAGCCAACAGCTGTGTGAGCCGTTGCTTGTGTGGGTCTCCCTCTGCAGAGATTCAGTCTGAGACCCGGCAGATTGATCAAGAATGATGATAATAAAAAAAAGCTAATACTGAAATTACTTATTTCATTCAGGTCCAAAATCAATCAGTTATCCCTCCAATCACACTGCTGAAAATTATAGAGTTGTGTTTTTTCTTCACAAGTATCAGTGATGTTTCAAATGTAATGTGTAGTAAAATAAAAGCAGTGCAAAACAAGTCTTTTTTTTTTAAAAAAAAGAAAGAAAATAGCTTGTATTGGACTCTGTTGTGGATGTTTTCCTCATTATATTGCACTGCTGCCATTTATCAATTGAAATGAAAAGTACTCGTGCTTGTTATGGGCGTGATTGCAAAGGGATTTCATGTCCATAAATATTTTACACTCAATTACAACACAGCACATTCCTGGAGTTACGCAGACAAGCATTAAGGGGTTAGACATTTGGAGATTATGCTGTGGCTCAGACTGCAGTTTCTCTTCAGGAGGTGAACAGTATCCGTGTTTTATGTCTGCTCCTGAAGATGACATGAAGCAGCTAAGTGCTCAGAGCATGCAGCTCTGAAATATTCACCCTGTGGAAACCGAGAACAGACTGCTCGCTTGTATTTACACAATGATGTGGCATCCCGAGCTGTAGGAACTCTGAACCTAGAGTGGTTTTAGTGGACATTATCTTCATTGTTGTGTAGCTGTGACACCATTAATGAATTGGGTTTGTATGAAGGCACCGTTGCCGGCCTTCACGGACGCCCTCGTCGTGAGGCGGCCATCATGCCATAAAGACAGTTAAGCTGATTGAATGAGACAAGTCAGTTGTGCTGCTGCGTGGTTGGAACAAAAACCTGCAGCAACACCAGCCCCTTCACGGATCAGTTGGAGACCCCTGATGTACACACTTCTTTGGATCATGACTTTCTGTGTGGGGCAAAACTAACCAAACTAAGCATGATGGCCGCCTCACGATCCGGGCATCCATGGAGGCAGCCACCCTGGGTGCGACAGCGATCTCCAGGGGTCCACCCAGGACGGGGGTTGACCAGGTATCGAAACAATGGAGCCCAACCTGGGGTGATCGCCGGCGAAGAAGTGTGTACATGGACGTGATGATGTCAGTGATGTAGGTTTCTGGAGCTCCTCTGCTCCACCACTGCTCCTCAGCTCGCTGGCAGCCATGACTTGCTCATTGGTGTAGACACTTGTCACTCAAACATGTCTGACCAATGGGAAAGCATCCGCCCACCACGGGATGTTTGTGTTAAAAAAAAGACCTCAAAACATTTTACGCTTCAAACTAAAAAAAAAAACCTCAAAACTTTTTTCACTTCAAACAAAAAAAAGAAAATTCAAAACTTTTTTCACTTCATTCGAAAAAATCAATATCATTTTTTCAATTTTAATTTTGCATTTGAACAGTTTTTTTCTTTGATTGAAGATATTACTTTTTTGATTGAAGCAACTTTTTGGAATTGATTAATAAAGACACAAATGTCTTACCCATAATATGGCCCAAACACAAAAAGATTACTTCAATCAAAAAAGGTATTTTCAATTAAAAAATACTTCACTTCAATCAAAGAAAACTTTTTCAATCAAATAAAAACAATCTTCAAACACCAATTTTTTGATTGAAAAGGGTTTTTTTGATGGAAGCAAAGGTTTTTATTATTGAAAATATACTTTTTGATTGAAGCAACCTTTTTTTTTGAACAATAAAGACACAAATGTACCTTCATAGGTTTGGGTTTAATGATGACAGAACTCCATATGTGCTTTGACTGAGATGTGAAGTTAGATTTCATGCAGGTTCGATGAATTCAGGGAAAACTGATCCTCAGTTGCAACAACGTGATACATGAAAATGAATGTTCTTAGTTTTCCAATTTCTGACATCACTATGCTTAAAACAACTCTAGTCTTCTTAAATCAGGGGTTTCAAACTCATTTCATCATCATCATCATCATCATCATGGTTAAAGGGATGGTTATGGATATTGTATTTGTCATAAAATTTCAGATTTTACATATTTTTTATAACCAAGATTATAATTGAAATGTTTTGTTGGAAAATACTAACCTTTTGCAATATTTTGACATAAAATCACAATTGTAAAATTGCAAACTTTGTGTAATTTAGATAATAAAAAAGCGAATAAAAAAAGTGTTTTCACCAAAATGAGCAACTTTTGCATAGTTTGCTGAATCTTGACTTGTTCGCATAAACCGGCTGCTCAGTGGTCTCCTGGCTGTGCTGCTCACTTTATTTCACTTTTGATGTCGGTTCTGAATCATTCGCAGTGAAATTTCCTCAGAAATGTCGTAGTGTGTATGTGAACGTCTTTGCATGCTCTGGAAGGCCGGATGAAATGAAACGATGGGCCGGATTTGGCCCTTGAGTTTGGCGTGTTTGTCCTAAAAGGACCTGAAACACACCCCTGTGTTTTTGTCCACTCGTAAAGCAGTTCTGGAAGATTCTTGGTAGAATTATACTCAGCTCTGTTTGTATGCTGTGTTTTTTTGACAGAGGGAGATGGTGTATGCACCGCAGGACTCCTCACCCAACCGACGCCTGAACAACCCTGCCATGTCCTCTCAGCACTCCTCCTCCTCTGCCTCGCCTCCGCAAGGCTCGCCCTCCCGTGCCCGCCTTCTCTACAGCAGCGCTGGCAGGCCTTCTTCCTACGCAGGCCCCCCGCACCACACCCACTCCCTGCCTCACCCTCACTCCCAGGCCCACCATTCCTCTCCCCATCAGCAGCCACAGCTCCACCAGCTCCATCACACTCAGCCGGCCTTCTGCACCTCGTCCAGCGCCATCCTGGAGCGCAGGGATGTGAAGCCTGATGATGAAATGGGGGGGTCCAGAAGTGTGGTGCTGCTGCGAGGAGATGATCGTGTGGGCGGTGGGATCTATGCCGATCCGTACTCTCTGGGCCCAGACACGAGTCGGCTGAGTCTGGCAGGAGGTCCTCACTCCCCTCTGCCAGCCAGAGCTGACCCCTATAGCTCCTTATACCGGCGCGGGGGAGGTGGGGGAGGAGGAGGTCCGGGATCAGTTCGATCACTCACTTCCTATTCTGCAGCTGCTTTACAAGGCGAGCTGATGGAGAGTGGGGCCCTGTACCGTCCAGGAGGGCCACTCTATAACGATGCCTACGCTGCCTCTATGTTGGCCATGGGCCTGCGGGTGCCGCCGCCCTCCTCGCCACAGAAGATACCTGACATGAGGGATTCCTACGGAGGAACGCTGCCCACTCGGGGCTCCCCTGGGAGGCAGAGTCTCCGAAGGGACTCCATGACCTCCTCTGTTTTTGGGGAGAGTCCAAAAGCCCGGGGCCAGGGGCCAGGGCTGGGCCTCACCGCAGAGCAACTCTGCCTGATGCAAGGAGGGGAGGGAGGGGGCGCCGGAGGCTTCGGCTCACCTCTGCTGGGAAATGAGACAGAGACCAGGTAGGACGGGTCTTAACCGTTTTATTAAGGTTTTATGTTCTTAATTTATCTCTTTTTTTGTTGTGAAGTCATTAAAGGTGGTTAAAATAAAATGTGAAATCATAAAAGTGAAGGAATAATGTTCTGCCCTGCCATGCTCCTCTTTGAGGGTAGCAAGATTTCCAGTTCCCACTGTGTGCCCCAACAAGACCATAACAAACATAAAACATTGTTGACTTTTTGGACATTTTGTCACTAGATTGCTCGTTTGTTTAAAAAATAAAGAACCACCAAAATAATAGTGCAATTTTCTGGACTAATAATAAAAAACATAATCAGATAAGAATTAAATGATATGTTTAATCACAGAGTTTGTGTCTGCCTGTTATCCACTGCACATTTTTTTCACAACACACTGAAGCTTTGGGGGTCAATTGATATGAGCAGATAAGCGAGGCTTGTCCCTTCTACGTGGTTCTATTCTAACCTGCTTAGAGCATCATGGGAACCTGCTCTGGAGCTATCTCAAATCAGAATTTTGAACTGAAGTTTCTTTCACAGATGCTTTTCATCATCGTGATCTCAGATGAAGTCATGCTGAAACAACCTGGCAGCCATCTTTTTTTCTGGCTCTGGTTGTGTTTTATTAAACAGTTCACAGATCGTAAACCAGGGCAGGGAGAGAAAGTTGGGGAAGAAACGCAGCAAAAGCAAAAAAACATTAATTTGCAGTGATGTTGAACCTGCGACCGCTGAAGTAGGACTGTAGCATGTGTGTGTGGGCCACGGCTCCAACCACTGAACCACCATCAGCTATCTTCATAAAAGTTGATCAGTGCAGTTTCATGCTGATTTCATTTGTTACATTTATTTATAATCCACCAGTAAATCAACTGGTTCCAGGTATTACAGCTGGGAGATGGCAGAAGGTGGATTTTACTCCAGCCAGTCAAGGTTCAGAAAGTAGTTTGATGTAAAATACTAACTTGAAACAAATTTCCAAACTGGTCTGAGGAGCAAATGCTCTGCCTGCTTTACCTTTTCATTTGCAAATGTACATCTGGATCTTCTTTTTTCAAATGGATCTGGTCAGAAATGGATGTGGAAGGATGAATATCCATTCTGATTTACTTCAGTTATAGTCTATGAATGAATGATCCTGATGAAATCTGCACGTTCATGAAAGATGTATGTCGTAGATGTTAGTAATATCAGACTTATGGCCAGTAGTCATGCACCTGAATGATGGGCCCTAACCAATATCTGAGTGTGTATCAGGCTTTGTTGTATTATAATACACTGGTTGGGGTTTTCTACACAAAATTTGACAATAGTTTGTATTTCCGTTTGATAGAAAAAGGAAAAATTTCATCACCATTGGAGATGAAAGATGCATGAAATCTCTGTTAGGTATCTTATTTTGTGCATCTTTGATGTGAATCCAGGGAACGCATGGAGGCTATGGAGAAGCAGATAGCCAGCCTGACCGGGCTGCTGCAGAGAGTCCTGAGCAGAGCGCCTGAAGCTGAAAGCCCGTAAGATGCTCACACTGTCTCACAGATACTGAAAGCATTCCCCAAACAACACAACAACAACAATGAATACCATCTACTGCCCAGTATATTCTATGTAAAAACCCTTTGGATATCATATACAAGCTCTCAAAACGTCTACAAACGCTGCTGCAGCTGCAGCCACAAAATGTAATTTAATTAAAATAAATGAACAGTGGTTTTACAGGACTATGTTATATGCAGCTTGGGAGTAGCAGCAAGAGCGTTGATATGTTGATGCAGGGGACATTTTAATGAGGGGAATATTTGGAAAAAAAAATGCTTATTATGTGCTTCAACCATTCTTTTGAGTATCTGAGGTTTCTACCAAATACCTGAGATAACAAAAGTTAATTGTTTTTCATTTGGGACCTCATGAGAATAAAATTATGCACCCATGTGAAAAAGCTTCAGTTCATTGAGATCTTTGAGCGTTCAGCCCTCTTAAGGTCCTACTGCATGGACTAAACCATTCCAGAATCCTTTTCTTTTTAGCCATTTTCTCGTAGATTTCATTCGCTCTGTTGGACGACCCACTTTTGACCAACCAGTAGCTGTCAGACACATTTTCCTCTCGTACCTTTATAAAGAGAACAGTTCATGGTCACTGCAAGGTGTGCAGGTCTTGTGGCTTCTAATTGTGCTGCCATGGACTGATTAATTTTTGTGTAAGTAGTAAACACATCAAACAGCTCTGAGTCACCACACATCAGTCCAACACAGAAACACATGCCCTGCGTTTTTATCAGCATATGTACATGGCTACATCAGTATGTTCCAGCTCCAAGTGCCTGAACATTTGTGCCTCTTCCAGGGAGAAGATTGAGTCAGCCAGTGACTGTTCAGGAACTGACAGTAAGTGCTCTTCAAAAAACCAAAAAAACCCAAAAACATTATCACTGCCTGTCACTGCTCCCCTCTGCTTCCTGTTTTATAGCCACATAAACTGGTTCTTCTGCTCTCCCAGACTGTCTGCTGTCTCATTTAATCTGCATAATATTTAACGGGACTCATATGTGATTGTAATGGCTGACTCTGCAAGCTTCTCCGCACCGTACGTGTTGGCTTTTTGCTCTTTTGCTGCTCTGTAACTGGTGCTCATGCTTCTTGTTTTAGCTGGACGAACTAAAAAAAAGAAAGGTAGCTACTGTGTGTGTTCCTGAAGTGTCTGATAACTGTTACCCTGTTTGTTCGCCTTCCTGTCCATCACAGTCCTGAGTCTTTATTTGGAGCCCCATTTGCATTCCAACTGTGCAAATATGGGTGTCATTTTGAAGGACCTGTCTCCCTGCGGTCATTCTCCCCCCTTGTCCTCTGTGTTTCTGAGTAAGAAGTTATTGGGTTGCATTAAACAAACCAACAAACAAATGAATACATAAATAAGTAAATAAATTAACACATCCGCCTACTGTCAGACAGAAGTGCTAAAACTGAATAATTTAAAAGATAAATGATTGAAACATTGATTTATTTCAGTAAATAATTTCTGTTCAGCCAAGAGTAAAGAGGATCAAACCCATTTCAGAAACTTATACTGCATAATGCAAGCATATCACCATGGCAACGCACTCTGTGAACATAACCTGGTCGACAGCCGGTTTTGGCCCACAAAGTTTCTCTCTGTCTGTCTGTCTGTCCTTTTTCTGGAGATGTCTGTGAACAATGACATCATTTTATTAAGGCTGCACTGGTTAGAAAGGAAAGTACAACAGATGAAAATTAGCTTGTAGCTATATCTGCAATGTCCCTGTTAAACAAACAAACAAAAAAACAAATAAATATATAAATACATACATACATTCAGGCTCTGAACAAGCTGTTTGGTGTTCCACAATGAGTCAGCGTTTTTCTGCATACCCACATACATACTAGCCTGGTCCTCACCAGACTAGTAATTCTGTTCCATTTCATTTCACTTCACCACATAGTCTGGGAAACCTCAGTTCTTTTCGGTTTACTCCCGATCAAAAATGACCGACCAATAAAAGGAACTGAAGGACATTGCATCAGTTAGAAATTGCACTTCTGCTGAGTCCTATTAACCAAAAATAAATTTAAAAAAATACAATGGCGGTGGACACACATACTGGAAGACTATTCACTCTGTCTTGGAGAAGATCAGCGGTATCAGCAACTTAATGCCACAATATGATGAGTGTTTATTTAATTTTTTGAATGGAAATGATGTAGTAACCCTGAACTGAATACTCTCTGGTATGCAGGACTGTGTTTACAGCGGAGGTACGAGACGGCTGTGCTAGCAGACAAGTCAATGCTAAACCTTAGTGATTGATTTATGGGTGGACCAATGATTTTAAGCTTCAGAAAATGGTTCCTCCCACCAGGAAGCAAACATTTTGCAATGTAGAGTAACCAGACTCTTTACAGGAATGAAATGAAGTCCAAAGATTCTGGTGAGGACCAGGCTATATATATACAAGATCTTATCCCCCACTTATCCCTTCACTTGATTTATTTATTTTTTCCATAGATTAGTTAATTATTTCTTGACTACAGAGCCAGAACCTACAAGGAAGAATTCCTACATGATTTAGAAATCAATGTGATTAATTAACTATAATAAAATGTTTAATAGCATCCTTCCCCCACCAGTTTTCATTTAGGATTTCCCAGTGAGATTGGATTAATTGATTTCACCTTTAAATAACATTTCCTCTGCAAGAGAAAAAAAAAATTATTGCCGTGAATTACCTGTTTGAAATATGTTTTTATTAGTTCCAGCTGCTTTTCTCCGGCAGGATTTTGTCTGCTTAAAAAAAGTTTGCCTCAGGTTCAACACTTTCCAGCACTCGTCACTGATGTGATGTTATAAAAGTCATAAAATATATAAAGCAGAGCAAAAGACGTCAAAATGTCGGTTTTAATTTCATTTTAGGAAAGTTTATTTAGTTTTGCAAAACGTCATTTAGCTGCAGTGATCTTTCATATCTGCTGTCAAAGAAATACCCGATTAAGTAACTTCCTGCTCCATCCCAGTCAGACAAATGTCACATCAGCAGCGATGAGACGAGCTCACAGAGTAACAGTGGAAAGAAATTTAGGAGGAGACCAAACCAGTGTAGATTTTAGACAGCTCCACTGCCTATAGGGAGAACCAAAGTGCAGCAAGTTGTGCTTATTTTCATTATATGTATAACTTAGCAATAATAATAAAAAAGAGGATTTGGTTGACTTTGCCTTGGTGAATCTTGGCCTTTTATAGTCCTTAACTCAGAGTCAACACATTCAGAGCTGACAAAAGCAACTCTAAACCGGGTTTCTCATCTCAGGGATTCTTAGTTAGTATTTTAACTTCCTTTCTGATTCTGACCTCTACATCAGGATTTTGTCCTGACATTGACAATGTAGATTTGTCATCGTTTTGTGTAGTAGTGTATAAATTATGAGAAAGGATTCAAAATTTAAAAGAAATGTTACCTAATGAAACATTTTCTCGAACTTTGAATTTAAGCAGAGCAGAACTATGTGAAGAAAACACAATGAGAAAGGATGTCTTGTTGGTACTTTAAATGTCTGTAAAGCTTCAGGACATCTCTGTCTAGAGCCCATTTAAGTCCACTTCTTTGACCTTTTAGGCAGTGATTTTATTTGTCTGCCCGTCAGAGACAAGATGTCAATAACTTCCATTTCCTGAATATAGTGCAGTGTAGGATATCCTGCCAAAGAAAGCTCTAATCACACTTTTAGGCAGAAGACGTATGATGACCAGTGAGAGCCACCCCCCCAACCCCCACACTTAAACACATCTGCCCTTGCAGTTGTCCCTCGACTCTACGGTTGCTCTTCACTGTGGTTACAGTGTTGTACCATGTTGTTTTTTTCAGATGTTAAAGACCTAATATTCCCTCTCAGTCAGATCACTCAGCACAGCATCCAGCAAAGACGATGGAGTAAAGCCATCGAAGGGACTGCCACATCCAAATGATAAAACTGAAGAAAAGTGTGTGGTGACGAGGAGCTGGCAGCAGCACATTACTTTCAGGAAGCCCCTCTGATCCGAACCTATGAAGTTGGAAGGAACCTTCATACGAGCTGCGAGCCAAAGATTGTTGCTGCAAGCCGCTGTAGCTTCCACAGTCCAGCAAAAGAAAGTCTGCCTAGACAGAGTCTTTTCCTGCACGTGATTGGCAAAATCAATAGCTGCACATGCTTTGAGTGTCTGTTGTGCACACACAGCTGTGTGTCCCATAATGAGATAATCTTAAGTAAATATGCTGCATTTGGATGCAGAGAAATCTTAGAGCCAATCTGAAGCAATCTAAGAGGTCAAAACAAGAAGTAGAGTAGTCTTTTATCCAATAGATGTCAATTCACTCAATTCACTTGACTGAAACAGGGCTGCTGAGAGCTTGAAGAACTAAAATCAAATCCCACAAAAGGATTCCTTGTGATTATACCCCCAGGTTGATCTCAGACAGGGGTGTGCAACTCTAGTCCTCGAGGGCCACCGTCCTGCATGTCTAAAAAGTTAATTCAACTCACATCAACCTGACATCGGTGGCCAATTAATTTGAAGCATGTTGCATAGCAATTGAGCATTCATTGAGTCATGGCTACGACAAGAGTAAACCCACGTGTATTTCAGGCTTTAAACCCTGCGTCCTCACGTCATTAGCAGGTTGCTGCTAATGCAACGTTGCTTTCTGACTCGAAGGTTAGTGCCACAGCGGTGCATGTTTGCTTTGAAAAAAAATGAGAATGAGAAACGAGAAAAATCAAGAAAAAGAAGTCTTTCTTCTTTGTAGAAGTCACACATTTTCTTCCCGTTTCTCAACTGTATCTGGCGCTGTTGTTGCTAGGCTCCTGTGCTATGCCGACTCGCCGATGTTTACATTATTTCATGGTGCGTTCCTATTGGTTAGCTGACAGAGATGGTGGAGGCAGCGACAGGCCGTCACGCTCTCAGACGATTCCTCCTCTGTCTCAGCCCATCTTTGGTCACAAGATGGTCTTTCATCTTTGCGCCTGTCTCATTGTGAGATCTACCACCACATTTTTGAGCTACGATGGACCGTTTTTACTACAATTTTCCATCTTTTGTCTGAGACGGCCAAATCGTGCAGTGTGAAACCAGCATTACATGTTTCTCTGCCACAACACACTATGAACTGATCACCATCAGCTTTTTCATCCAGGTCTGAACAAGTCTGTTAACAATGTATTCATTTGTGTGAAGCATCTGAGACATGTAGGACTGGAGTTGGACACCCCTGATCCCAGCTGACAGAGTGCACTGAAAACAGACTGATTACTTCATTGCAGAGCTTCAGAAAATTAGGAAAGAACTTCTCTGCCTGCGTACTCTCCGTACATTTCCCTAAAGGAAATCCATATGGGAGCATTTTAGGCCTCAGACATTCATTCTCAGATTAATGTTCTCATGTGCTAAGTTGTGACTCGAGTGGCAATTAGACTGCTGCCTCGATAAACCCGTATCTGAGCTAGCAGTAATAGGTGTCAGTTCTCAAGGAAGGGAGGGCTATGTAAGACAGACTGGTCCCTCCAATTAGAAAGCAAATTGTAAAATGTGCAAAATTAGTTTTTCATATCACTTTTTCTCGAAACCTGAGCAAGCTTTGCAGACACGAGAACACAAACAAACCTCTGGTCTACTTGCTGCACCTTGAAGGTCATAACTGAACAGTCTTGAAACCAGCTCTCTGTGGACAGGTATGCTAACCCAGCGAGGTGTCCAACACAAACAAGAGCTCTTAAACTGACTTCAGGGTGGTGGTCCAGTCTTCTGGAAGCAGCTGGTTAGCCTGATGCAGCGTAAGAGTTGAGGGATGACTGCTGAGAGACAGCATTAAGTACAGATGGGACATCTCACTTGTTATTTAACTCAAGTCATAATGAGATGTTTAGTCAGGCCACATGAGGGTCTGAGATCTCATCTTGCAAGTGTGGTACAAGGGGAGGGGACTGAAACAGAACAGTAGATTGGCTCAGCCTCTTACCTGTGTGCTGTCGAGTTAAAATTAGTCATTTTAAACTCGTCCACTGAGGCATCAGAGAGATTTGAAGACTAAAATTACAGAGGCATCAGACAGCCAACATCCACATCTAAATCTGTTATTAATTATGGTTAAAGATGGTCAACTGAGGCTGCAGCTCACCTTTTCAGTTTTTAGGAAACACACTGCAGTCAGTTAGAAGTCGTCAACTTGTCCGAAGACACGTTGGGTCTCGGATGCTTGAAATAGTAGTCCGTAGTGTGGTGGTGACACAGGAGCTTAAACTTCACAAATATTCTCAGTTTTAATGGATAAAAGCAGCCTCACAATGCAACTCTTACTCTGTTATCGATTCGTTGTGTACAGGTTACTCTTCCTCGTCCTGTTCTGCATGATGATTCATAGCTCTCACCATCATTTCTAAAGATTATCTGATTTGGGAGTACTCATACATTTTGGCTGTCGGGGGACTTTGTTATAATGAGATACATGAATTTGCTGTTTTTCATTATTGACTCAGTTTATCCCTGAAGCCTTCCCATGCTGTTTATCATTAAGCCTACTGTAATCTCCCCTGCTGACCTTCAGCGCAGATAGAACTTGTCCTGTTGTTAAATCTTAGAAACCAATATTCTACATCTGGTCAGACTGATTGTTTTCTTTCTACAGGATTGGTTCGGTTTCCAGTTTTAGCTTCTGCTTTGTGAACTGTGATTTGGGACAACTTCTATCCGCTCTGAATGTGCACCAACAAAGGTCAAAGATGAAGTCTGCTGATTTGAATGTGTGTTTATGCTGAGCAGCTCTGACGCCATCTGCTCCACTGGCCCTGATGCCTCCTCCATCCTTGGGGCCAAACCAGCCTGTGGCGGTGTCCCGTCTGCAGATGCAGCTCCACCTACAAGGCCTGCAGCAGAACACCATCGCCCTGCGCAAGCAGCTGTCGCAGCTGCGCAACATGCAGGTGAGTATGCGACTGAAGACAAGTGCTGAGGCTTCTATTTAACAAAGTGCATATGCTTTCTAACTTATTAGGGCTCTATAACTAATGACTCTGATGCTGCAGTCTGAATATGAATAATTCCTTCACGAAGTCACTGATGCCGACTTATTCTAACTGTTATTCTCACAATATGCACCACATGCTTGAGACAGGATAACACATAACACATTTAAAACAGAAAGGGTTTATCTTCATCGATGGGCATTTTGCATATTGAAGCTTCAGATTGTGTTTCTTGAAGTGTCAGTGGATTAAATAAATGGACTTTATCTGCTGACAGGCACCAACGCAGCGTGTGTTATAAATCCATGGTTGAGTCCTGATAAAGGTTTGTCAGAAAATGGAGGTGAAGTGGTTGACTGCAACAGACAGTTTTGTTTCTCATTTCTTTTTTTTCATCTAAATTCATATCAAACAGATGAATACTTAACTGGACAGAAGACATTAATTACTGTATCTGCATTAATTCCTGCTGGCTCAGGAATTAGTGCATGAATCAGGAATATCTTTTTTCTTTTCTTCTCTTTGTTTTTTTGTTTTTTTGTTTGTTTTTTATGCGTTTCCTCTGACCTCAGGTCTCAACAAGAGCATTACAAAAGCAACGAAATTGGCGGCGCTGCCTCCTCAGCTGAATCAGAGAGATTACACTTTAACCTGAAGGATATCACAGGTTGAATCACAGGCTTCTGCACCTTCTGCCCTCCTTATATGAGGGTCCCTGGGTGGGTTTAAGCCCACTGATGAGCTTAGCGACTGCTCCCAACACGATTTTTTCATTACCTATTTAAATGAAATGAAATGAAAAATGAAATGAAAAATACTTTATTTATCCCAGAAGGGAAATTCAATATTGTAGTAGGGCT
>JBAMYA010091178.1:0-21748 GCA_037176975.1 Arrhamphus sclerolepis | reverse complement strand
GGAATGTGTGTGATGTTTTTAGGATTTTATTTTTGTTTTTTTTGGTTTTCTTGTTTGTTTGTTTGTTTGTTTGTTTTTTCCTGTCCTGACAATAGAGGTGGCCTGAGAGTAGAGGTCTGCAGCCAGACCCGTCTTGAAGTCAAGAGTCACACAGCACCTTCTTTTCTTCACTTTGTCACCCCTAAAGAAAATAAAACTCAGTAAAACATAGCTGTCTTGCATTTTTGTATAAAAAAACTTGCCTTCATTTTAATAGTCAAACATTTGAATGTCATTGATGGACTGCATATCAGTAAAATTGATTCAGACAAAACAGTGGCCTCTATTCATTTTCATAACTGCAACTGGTGACATGAAACTATGTATGGAAAGAATAAGGACATTCTCTTCATTAGAGTGTAGAAGGCTGAGACAAAGCAAGTTTGATGTGAGAAAAAAAGAAATTAAAGAGAGATTTCCTGAGCCTATAGGATAAACAAAAAGCAGTGCAGGGAGAAGAGACAGAATCAAGTAGTTGAGGAGAGCAGACGTTCGGGTAATAGTCCTCTGCTCTCATAACTTTTCATTCCCTGACATCATTGCTTGGGAAATGGATATTACAGAGGACATAATAGCCTCTATCTGCACTTTTCCCTGCATAATTCCCTCAGTTCTGCCTATTCAAAAGCAGGTGAAAGGATCACTAGTGGAAGAAGAAGCCTTCTCCACTGGCATCTACAGCACATAACATTTTCATGGTGCAATGAATAAAATCAATACAACAGGAGGGGGAAAAAAAAGAATACATGATGGGTAAAATTCCAATTTGTTTCCATCTGGCCATATTCTTTACCAGTATTTTTACTGCCACAGATATCAAATCTCCAATCCTCAGACCGATGTAATCTCCAGCCACTGCCAAGAATCTTATACATTGTTCGTACAAAGATGTATCACTGTTCTTCTTCCATGAAAACCCATAAAATTACCCAGACTATACTCAGCCTTCTGAATGATCAAATTTTCAAATAATAAAGGAGCAACTGCTTACATTTATTTTTTTGTTTTATAATTGTAAACTCGTTCTAACTGTATTTGCATTTATCTATTAATTTATTTAATTTGCAGATTTTAGGTCAACATAAGTTCCTCGCTGCTTCCTGTGCCTTATATCTTTTAATTTAATTGCCTCTGGGGAAGTGGGGAGGGGCATTATACATATTCTTTATGTTTGCATCACAGTATTTTACCATCACTAGATCACAAATATCTGCAAACATCCAACAGCAAGCAACTGCAAGCTTAATTGGAATAATTTAACAGCTTCTTTGAAGTGAAAAACGTGTGTGCTAGGATTAGAGTTTCCTGAAAGGTCAGTGCTAAAGGCAGAACACGCTGGTTCTTTGAGGTGTCGAATGGCTCAAAATGATTTCACTATTAGAGTTTCTATTTTTACTGGAAACACGCCATGTGTTAGAGTCACTGATATTCATATATCTGTGACCATTTCTGCTTGCCTTGGTAATTTATAATTTTTTTTGTGAAACTAAGATTAGTAAAAAGCAAACTTTGCAAATGCATTATCAGTTGTCTTAATGTGTTCTCAAATATACAGTGTTTGCCCAAGCATTTATCTATTATGATAACTGCAGCTGACTTGATGGAGACGCGTTATGGTGGTGGTGGGTCAGATTTAGAGGAAAACCTACCTGCTCCTTTTCGAAATTTGGCATAATTTCTCCATAGAAATCTTAAATAGAAGAGTAGTTGCATGAGCTTTGGTGGCTGGCCAGTACTGGGTTGTCTCTTAGGGACAGGAGCATGAAGCATGGTAGATTTAATACAACATGACAGTGCTGGGGCTAGACAGATGGGGTGCTTGCAGGGATGCCTGACTACAGACTCGTTGTTTTTCTACAATGATAATAAAGTTGAATTGAAATTGAGATCTCTAACAGGCATTCTCTGTGGCGAGTATCCAGACCCGTTACAGCGAGATTGTCTAAGGCCTTAAGCCTGGGCTTCTGTGCTAGAGCATCCTTGAGTCGCTCTGCTAGGTCAAGATAAAATGGTCATATAAAGCAGCACTGCTCCACGCCACGTCTGTGGCCAGTGAATGTAACTCAATAAGGTAATTTATAACTTGTCTATTCCCCGGGGCAGGACCAGCCAGGCTAAACATTGCCTCAACCTAGGAGAGTCAAAAATCCTGGAGAGCTCAATCCCAAAAGCCTTGAATGTAGTAAAGCAGGGCGGTCCATGCCGCTGCTCCCCACCAGTGGGGAGAGCCAAAACGTGAGCAACTTTGGCCTCCTCAGTGGGGAAAGATGTTGGTTGTAAGCAGAAATGGATCTCACATTGTGTGAGAAAAGCCCAAAGGGTAGCAGAGTCCAGAGAAGGAGAGTGGTCTTGGCAACGACTGGTAGTAGCTGTAGTGATCCATGGAAGGAGGGAGGAAGATGCTGCAGCTTTGATCCAGAATATGGTTTGGATATGGGCAAAGTGGTTACACTGCAAGTCTAGGTCAGTAATGCAGAAAAGGCCTGAGCACATGGACCAAAGCAAAAGACTGAACATAAATCCTGGGGGTGGGGCAAGGTTTGACAAACACACTCCTGCTACAAGGTGCAGTAATAATAATAGTAATGATGGCATCGTACGCATGAGCACATGGAAAATTAAGGCGTGGCCAAGAAAGAGCTATTATTTCACTTGGCACATGGCATAAGTCCTGGTTCACTTAACATGCAGTCCTGGGTGCAACAAATCCTCCTCTTGGGAAAAACAAAATGACTACTAAGGCTAGACAGAGGGGGAGAACACAAAAACAAAAACTTAATTTACAAAGACAACAATTAGATGTGTGAACAAAAAGGTCAGGGATGGGCGCTGTGGTTTAAGCAAGCAGCCAATGGCTGCAGTCCCCATGCAGCCGGCGCAATTAAACTCCTCATGACCCCTTGCTGCGTGTCCTTCCCTCTCTCTGCCCTACCTTCCTATCAGTGTCCACCCTCAACAAAGGCCACTAGAGCCAACAAAATCTTTAAAAAAAAAAAGGCAAGGCTTGATGGAAGTGAGTTATAGCGTTGAGTGAAAGCACAGGTGAAATGATAATTATGGATTAATGAACCTCAGGAAATGAGAAAGGGAAAACAGGAAGTGAATGAACAAAAATAAAAGCGTGGGGCTAAATTGCAGATCATTGAACATCTCTCTTTTTTTTTTAAACTAAATATAGAGTTCAAATTAAAATATTTAACATTGTTCACAATGTATATGTAAGTAATTGTCCCCATTTTTCTTTATCCCTAGCAAATATTTTACCTTTTACCAGTTGTTTCACTTTTTCACCAGTGAGCAGCTCATAGAGCACATTACTTTCCAGGTTTCAAACATGTGAAAGACAGAAAAACATTGCATTGTGAGTAATGGGGGGAGGAGGGAGGTCTGTTACCCAGTGTGCATTAGAGCAGCAGAACCACAGGACTGAGGCAATTAAGCAGGTTATCGTTTTATACCGACAATGCAGTTAAAATATTGCTCTCTGGTTTAAAAGATGTAATGAAAGCTTTATGATGTGACTAGTTCTGGGTTTCAAAAAGCCACACACAAGCTGCAGAGCAAGAAAAGAATGAGAAAGGACAACGCACCCCCTGCCTCATCCCACCATTCAGCCTAATCACAGCTGTCTGTCAGTTTCTTTAATGTGAGCTGCTTTATCTTTCTGACATTTGCAAATGACTTTTGCCTGAAAATGTTCTCTGGCGCTTAATGGCTGACAAATATCAGCAGTTTTTGCTGAAGTGAATTCACCGCAAAATGTTTACCCTTTTCCCTAATACTCTATGTAATGAAGGCTTTTCTTGTATATGTTTAAAAAAACAAAACTGATGAGTCAATCTGCCAACCGGATGTCACAAGTCTGTGTGAAGATTCTCCTTCTGATGCTTATTCTGGAATAACTTTTAAAGCTCTTGAGAACAGAAAAAAAATGGGCCAAATAACAATATAAGCAATGTTGTCCAATCCACCATCAACCCTGCAGCCAAGTTCCATGTCAGAGTTTTTTAGTATCAACCCCTCAACTAAAGTTATCTTTGGCATCACTCAACTCCCTATACCAATTTTTGTTCTCGCTTCTCTGTCTCTTACCTTCCCCTTCAGTTTCATCAGCTGGCCTGTCAGTCATGTATCTGTTCAATAATTCAGAACTATATTTTTCTTTGTTCATCTGATAAAGAGAAATCACAGCCTGTTGATGCTTCAAAAACCGCCCCAACCTGAGTCTGGGCCGTGAAATTGAAGTGCCAAGCAGGCATTAACCTGGATGGGTATGTACATATTAATATGCTCATTATCTGCAGCATGGAAAGAGCCACATGGTCTGTGACACCCTGGTGACATTCAAGAGGACACAATTCAAAGGCACATGTGTTTGCAAAGGGAAACGTGTGTCCAGGCGTACATTGAGCGTATAGACAAAGCTGTCCATCCACAGCCGAACACACACAAAGCACATATGACCCAGCACACTTTTAAACACCCACGTTCATTTTCACCGGTTCCTGTGAATTTACTCTGCAGAAGGTGTGGGAAAGCAATTATTAATCATACACAGCTCCTGTCAAAAAGCAGGCCAAACATCCCCGGGAAACAAAATGTAACTTGTTTATGCTGAAAATTAATTCCCTTTCACGCGCATCTTGTTTAAGAATGAAAGAAATCTTCCATGAGTGAGGACGTATCTATGCTGCTTGTTTGACCTTGTTGTCTGGTTGATTGTGCACCGCTGCTCGAGGTTGCTGTAGAAGACCAAAGACAAAATGAGTCTGCAGTATCACCAAAGGACACAAAGTGTTTGGGCATGGTGGAGAATTGTGTGTGTGTGTGTGTGTGTGTGTGGTGGCGGTGGTCGTGGTGGTGGTGGGGGGACTCTTTTATGAATCTCTTTACTTTTTCCAAGACCATGTGTTTGTTGCTGCTTGTGTTTCTGAGATGCTTCAGCCTTGTGTGTGATCAGTCAGGGTTTGTTTTCTTATTTCAGTCTGTGTGAGTGTATTACACTTTATTAGATTCTGTAGGCTACTTTTCTGCTCCTGTTATCAGCTCTGACCTTGCCATTAATGATTAACTCCTGACTCATGGCTTGTCTGTTTTGAAGTTCATCCTGACAGTTCTTTCCCACCAAGAAGCATGAGGTTGTTTTTGTTTGTTTGTTTGTTTTTCTTATTTTATTTTAGCTAAAAACACTTTGTAAATGTGAGCATTTTTTTTAAGCTAACATACAATACAGCGAATCGTGTACCAGAAATACAAACTGAAGGGTTTCGGATTTGCATAATGATCAGCTGCAGACTTTAAAAGCTGAAATCAAGTTTCTCACTGAATCTATAAATGCTAATTAGAACTTCTGAATATGCCATGTTCAAAAAAGGAAGAACACAAATATGCGTGCCTTACAGCACTATTTGAAGGCAGAAGGAAGCTGCTTAAAGTAAATCTGCTTTTTCTTACTCTCCTTTTGTTCAGCTCACATTTATTTGATCTTCTGAATAAAGACAACATTGCCGTACAAAATGTTATGGAGTACTCATTTCATTATGCCACCCCACTTAAAGGTTTTCTTTTCTCGCGTGGACAAAAATGCATTTTCTTACTGTTTGACTACTTGTTCAGCCTATCAGATTTAATCCCAGTGGGCTGGAGAAACATTAGTACAGCCCATTCAGCTTTCTGCCAGAGGCGACAGGATGTGGGACACGGATCATGAGGGCAGCCTTTGGTGCTGGTGGCCAAAGATATTCAGGGCTAAAACTGAAGCTCTGTCTTGGGAATGGTTTGGGCTCTACTCTCAGCAGTGTCAGTGGTGTCAGCTGAAAAGAAAAAAAAAAAACTGACAAAGCTTTTGTGATGGAAGGTAAAAAGGTTTTCAAGAACAAAGAAAAAGAAGTCCAGTTGCCCAGAGTCACACCTTTCAGACTAACCATGTCCTGGATGACTGAGAGCCTACAGCAGCATAGGCTTTGGCTACAGGTCAATTCACATTTTCTCAGCAAGCTGCATAAAGCTAATTCGACATATTCAAAACTATACTGCATAAGTGAATGTTGTACATGAAATATGCATGATATGCAGTAATGTAAGAAATATTAAATATACATGAATGGTCTTATGAATATATAGCTATGCGATGGAGCAGCAGTTGTTTCAAAGTTGGAATCTCTCGTTCAGCTGACACTTTTTCTGTGTGGAGTTTGCATGTTCTGCCTGTACCTGCATCGACTCATGTCCTCTGGCTTCTTCCCACAGTCCAAAGACACTCATGTCAGGTTAATTGCTAACTTTAAACTGGCCTCAGGTGTGAGCATAACCATTTGCAGTCGCCTGCCCCTCTGGGTTAATCCTGCACAGCTTGCACCCACCTCTCGCAGAGGATCTGATGAACAACATCTCCAGAGGGGTAATAACATTGTTTACTACATTGCTGCTGTCATAATTTGACTGTTACAAATACACAAATAACACCTGAATATATTTATTCAGAACTGGGCATGTGATCCTTCAACATTACAGTCTTTATTCCTGTCATATGTCACCACAGTGAACTCAGAGAGATGAATATTATAAAATTTAATGCAATTGATATCCAATTATGTTCACTATGACAAATGTGCAGACTATGCATTCCTTAAAGCTAATTTTAAAAGTTAAGACATGGCAGTATTGAAAATAGCATAACATGCATTAGACATTGTGTCAATGACAAATGGTTGGGCTGATAATAACGAATCAGGGCACCTGTAAAGCCTTTTCACTGTCCATCTTTTCCACAAACACGCCTGATTCAAATGAATGGATCCCCATCAGCTTGTCATCCAGGTCTGCACAAGTCTTTCAACCATCCTCTCATCTGAATCAGGTGTGCTGAAGCAGGGAAGCATCTAAAACATGCAGGACGGGGACCCTCGAGGACTGGAGTTTGAAACCTCTCTTCTGGATACATGTATGATGAATTCAAATTCAAGCTTTTCATCATTGCAAACACAACTACAACTAAATATGTCTCACAATTCAGGGTTTTCCTCACAATGTGCCTCATTCATGAAACTTCAGCAGAGGGAATATTTGCATAAATTTGCGTTGAAAATGCTGGTATTGTTTTTGTTTTTAGAGCAACAAAATGAGTATATTATTTGTGGGCCAACAAGCTTCCAATTAAGAAAATTTATGTCCTGTAATTGTTTTATTTTTGTTTTTTTGTCGTTGTTTTTCTGTCTGCATTATTCACCTCTTTCCAGGCTGTGCCTCGCCACTCCCGTCATACCAGTAACCTACTAACACATGGAATAAAATGTTTTGTCTTTGCACTACTTCAGTTAAAATTATTAACTAACTAACTAACTAACTACAGGCCCAATGTTAATCTGCGTCCGACACATATTTAGCATCACCTTCAAAAATGTCAGAAATGGTATAAGTTATTCTGGCAGCGTTGCACCCAGAGTTGCAGTTTACCTTCCTGTCATAGGCGCCTCTCTTCTAAATGCACTCACCAGATGAATTAACAATCATACATGAGAAAAATGCTTGTTGAGCTACACTGTAGCCAAACTGATTTCATTACTTTCACACTTTCAAACCCTTTTTGGAAAACTGATCTTCAAAACCAAAAACAGTGCAGCAACAATTTGAAAAAGAAGAATTAATCATTTAAAACAGGTACCCTCAGCCCCTACATCACATATAATCTGATTCTGTGGAAAACACTGTAATGGAGCTATAATTGAGGATCATTGAACTTCCCCTGTATGTTTTTTTGTTTTTTGTTTTTTATGTGGATGCACACTGTTACACATAGCTTGGGGTGGAATTTTTATGTGAAATTTTGACACATGTCATCACATGTCTTTCATGATCTAGAATGATTACAGTGGTTTGAGGATATGCATTATGCAAATGAGCCATCACGCAGTAATTCCTGGAGTTGGCAGTGTCAGGTCTGAGTTGCATAAATCAAAATCTTTGTCTGTTTGCATTCCATGCTAATTTGGTGATATTGAGCTTATTTTGTCTGTTGCCATGATGAATTATACATATGAATAAACATGCTGAACATTTTAAAGCTGTAATAACTTCTGATAGCACTTTAATGTCCATCAGTATGAATATCAAGATAAACAGCCCTTGCAACCCCAGCACATACACGCCCCACCAGAATTCATATAACATAAACATGTGTCCTCACTTGAGACATGAAGCAGTCAGCATTTCCTAAAAACCTCTAGCAGAGACAGCATGTTATGGCAACACCCACATTTTTCAGTCTTCTTGGCACAGACGTACACACGTGCGTGCCGGCGCAAACACACAGCGTTCTGTTGGCATCCATGAGCCCTCCTCCCAACTAAATCCACTTGTTTACTCTATGATCCCATGTTGGCTTCCAGACCGCAGTGACCTGGGAGCAGGGCAACTTTGTGCAGCATTGCCTGCCCTGTAGCCACTGTCCCTGGCTGAAGATCAAGGCTGTCTGGGTTCTCTCAAAAACACAACCACAGTGTGACAAGGATCCAAATTCTGCCTGTACGGAGAAAATGAATAAGACATGCCACAGGATGTTGTGGACGGTACAATTAACAGATGACAAAACCTCATCTGTAACTGCAGCGCTGTCTTATAGCTCACAAATTACCTGCTCTCTGATGTCAACTGAATTACATACTAATGCTTTTTCTGTGTACTATGGTAATGCTTGTATAATTTTTAATCATATTTTCTTCTTCAGTTTTTGGGTTTTATGGATTTTGTATGGATGAAGCAGAAATACAGATTTAGGCTCCCAGTGCAAAACTGATTAGACACGGGACGATGAATATTGTAACCAGGAGCAAAGCGAACAGATCACATATTATAAAGGGGAACACAAGGTTTTGTTTATAATTATTGAGGGAAAAGGTGAAAGATCAATGAACTTATAATGCACGAGGAACAGCAGAGCCTGGCCTGACATCCTCAGATATCTATTGACTGCTGTACAAGGTGACCCAGCAGCTACCAGGATCATGCACAGTTATTGATCGCGCACAAATTCATGAAAATCTGAACAAGGTTAATCTGAGTCATCCAAAGAATAAAATAAAGAATTAATGTTCATATGGCAGGTTGTACACATGGAACCTCTGCAAATGTGTTTTAGAATACAATTAATTTCTAAACACCAGGTGGAAATTTAGTGTGTTAACTAACTTTTTGTGTATTTTCGGAGTTGACAAGTTTCACACATGACAGGCTGTGGGCTCATCACTGGGAACAGGGCTCAACCATGCCATCAATATCCAATTATTCAGATGCAATTACACATGACTCTGCCACTCTTCTTTCAATCAATACTGATCATTCTCTGTAATCACAGGAAATGTGTCATCAAGGTCCAGCTGAGGTGTCCCTCCATAAGCCTCAGCTGGACCTCTCTGTGAAAAACCACAAAGCAAACAGGCCAGTCGTTACCACTCCTTAACCTCATCCTTCCTTGGCAGAATCTGAGACTGTCTAATTATGGGCTTCTAGGATGAAAAGTCAAATAAAACAGGCCATTGCTCTCTCTCTCTTCCTCTCTCTCCCACTCACTCTCTTTCCCACACACACTCACACACACACACACTGGATCTGTAATGAGCAGAGCAATGCCCATTTCTTACTATATTTGTGTATCTGCCAGGTCTTTTTATGTCTGAATTTCAGTAGCGTTGCAAATGCCCTGCAATGACCCATGTGTCAACAAGCGAGTGGGAGCGGAGCAGCAACAGGATGTGGCCCATGAGGGGCACAGTAGTAGGATTACAGCCATGCCAAACTCTTGTGTAACAAACAGCCTGTTAAACCAGCCAGAGCCAGGAGGAAATGACAGTCAGTCGCTACCCTGTTGTGCTCAGTCACTGTACACGTAAATCAGTGGGGAGGATGCCACATCATCACACTAGCGGTTTCGTGGCTGTTTTGATGGCGTATAAAATGTCACGCTAACCCAGGACTGCAGGTAAAACTATCCCCAGATTATCTTGTCCCAATCAGAAACAGAGTGCAGACAAAAAATATTTTGGTAATAGTTCAGAGAAACCAATGGAGACAGCTGGCTGAAAACAGGCATCAAAATCTAAATATGCTAATTTTTTTAAAGTGGTTGTTTTGTCACTTTTTCTCCAATGGGATATCTGTAGATCTCCTGTATAGGTTGATTTCACAGGGGCAAAGTTTGCACACCGTAGTACTCAAGTCCCTGTTGTCCTGTGTCTTGATCTCGGCTGCTTCTGAGCATCACATCTGGAATTGTTCACTGTATACATCATGAATCCATTGTTTTTAAATCAATTTGCTCATTGCCCAAGTGACGTTGGATTGTTTGTTTTATTTTGTTTTTTTTTCCCCCCTCTGGAGTTTCTTTCCAGAACAGAAAAACAAACAAGTTATGACACTATGACTTCTGTATGACAGGCTAAAGGCAATATCCAAAACACACCACTGGAAGTGACACTTCATTAGTAGCATCATGATTATTCACTCATGTGCATCACTTTTCCTGGGATGATCAGACTTCAGCCCTGCTGGAGGAGATGCAGTTTATGATCTGAGGTGTCACACTGTGACATCCAGAGAGCTAATGTAACAGCATTTTACCACTGCAACCAAGTTTGCTAATAACCTTGATGAAATATCAGAGTTGTTGCACCGCTGTCCTTACTTGCTAGTTGTCATAGCTTTGGACAGGGTGTTAATTTAACCTTCCAAACCGCTGAATGTTATTTTTCAACCATGGTTATGGTCGTGGTTAATACTGCTAGCTTCAGCTAACAGGGGACCTAAGTGTCTATGTGCAGGAGAAGGACCACCCTTGAGAGGAACAGCTCACTTCCACTCACTTTACTTGTGAATTGCGTCAAACACAGGTGAGAACAGACACATCGAACGCTCTGGCTCCGACGCAGACAGACTTACATCTGCACAGCAGCTGGTGAACAATCATAACATCGAACTGTTCAAAACCAGAACCCCTGAACAGCAGTAGACGTGTATATTTCATCACGCAACTTCCGATTTGACTGCTATGAACAACGATATAAAACAGCTGGTAAGTACTCCAACTGGCTGCCTACTGTAAAACAACAGAGCAATGATAACAACGATAATAATAACTGCATTACAATACTATACATTGTGAATGAAGCGTTAGCTGTAGCAACAATTAATATTATTTCTCTCATATCTTCAAGTGCAAAGACATTATAACAGGATTTCTGTGATATAAGCATGAAAGCAGCAACTTCATCATGTAAACATGGGAGTCAGGACCCAGGACTCTCATAAGTGTGTTGTCATACAATAATATACAAATATAGCTCCAAATATAGCCGTACGTTGAAAGAGCCATAGAAGATAAGATGTGAAACTCTGACTATTAGAGTGATTTCAAATTTTAGATCTGGAAATATCAGATTCTTTTTTTATGTTGTTTAACATTTAATTTAGTCATGGTACACTGACCATAAATATGTCTTATATGCCTTAATACCCTTATACCCTTAATTTACATGGAATGCCAAACTCCTCCTCCCCAGTTATTATTTCAGTTTTGTAGGAGCTGGGGTGAAAGGAAATGTCCCTACCTTGGATGATGTGTATGATACAAGTATTCATAAAATTCCTCACTATGCAAGGCATAATCTAATCCAGGTTTGGGTAGTCTAGGTCTTGTGGTTTTATATTAGGACATGGTCTAAAGTGGTCTGATAGTCTAAAAATGAGGAAAATTGATCTATTTTGCATTTTCACAAATCAGAAAAGGGTTTCACTAATTAGAAACCATGTTTGATATATTCCTTACTATCTAAGACACAATTTAATCCAGGTTTGAGCAATTTACATGTTGTGATTTTTGATCTGGGCCTGTTACAAAACGGTCTTATTGCTCTAAAGTGTCATGGAATAGTCCTTTAATCTTCTGGTGAATTGGAAGCTGTGAATCGGAGGCCAACGTCAGTGTCGTCAAAACGCTTCATGTGGCTGTGCCAACCAGCCTGGGAAGAGTGAATATAACAGGAGCACAATTTATTTGAAAAGAGAGAACTATTACCCACACGAACGCTTGATTAAGTGAATACAAAACATGTTTGTTTTTTTTAAAAAAAAAAACAAGCTGACAATTTTGCAAAATGAGTGCACAATTTAGGAAAACAGATGCACAAAACAAGTGAATGATTTGGTAAAATGAGAGAACTTTTTCACGAATAGAGTTTTGTGATTCATTAATAAATATTTCTAAATTTCTAAATTTCTGCTTTTTGACTTGTTTCAAATTGTTCAGCGCCCATGAGGTCTGTAAAAAAATATCTTTCTGCATGGACAAATAATTCCATGAGCACTGAGTTATTTCCAGCTAGAATTTTGTGCTCATTTGTTGTGTTTTAGCTTCTGCGTTGTTTATCTTCTGTGAATAGTTTTAAACATCTCAAAGTTTAGGCCTAATGCTTTTTCTGTTTCTTTTTCTGTATCCCAGAATGTTACAATTGTCCAGAAAGACTGGTCTGCACCAGTAAATGGTTCCATGCTTGTGAGCTAAAGCTTGAAGGATGTGTTTGATATCAACCAATAAATAAGATGTTTGAATTCTGAGCAGTTGTAAAACTGCAAAATCCACGAGAAATGAGCTTCCAGAGGCAACAAAACTGGCACTGGACTAAATCTTGACTGTCATCATACTTTGGTTTAGCTCCTGTCTTTACTATCTCTATTTTTTCAGGTATTCTGTTGTTTAGTTTGAGTTTCAGTTGCTCTGTGGTTCATGAAGCATTACCTTTAAAATAGACCTTCACACTCTCACAGAGTGAAAAGTCTCCAAACACCGTGAAACCTCTGAGTGAGAAACATTATTTGGAAAGCTGGACTGAATGTGACAAAGATGTTATTCTGCATTAAAAGAAAATATTTAAATTTGTTTCACAACTAAACCTGTTAAATTCTGAGGTTTCTCAATAAAGGCTCAAAAAGCGACACCATTCCAACCTTTCGTTTACTCTATTCGTTACCCAGAAACCACTTGTCTCATGACATACCCTGCTTCTCAACAGCTATATCTGACATGCGACGACATGATGGTAAACATATTAAACTCTCTGAAATCTCACGTGACATCATTCTCCATCATCCTCTCTCTTTTTGCACTTTGCTTTTTTTCACAAAAGTCTTTCACTTTTCTATTGTACTCTCTTTGACCATTGTTAGAAAGAGGAGCAAAAAGTCAAAAACACCTGCCCTTCACAGAACAACAGTCAATGAATGCATCACCTTCTCACTATATCTTTCCACAGACTGCGACACTGCCAAGATCTGGAGATACGGATCATTGTATCTGTTACTCATCTTCTGACAAGAATGTGTTGAACCAAAGCTATGATCTCTCCCTAATTAGCTGTATGAAAACATGTCGTGAAACAATGACAAATGCAGGCTTTAACAGGGAGAATACGACTCACTTTTGATTATTTCTTTTCCTTGTGGCATTGTGTTGGATGACTAATATTTTCCTGCTCACAGAGTTTAATGAATCAAGTACAAAATAGTAAAGTGCAGATTAGAATTTTCATTGTGCCTTTGATATCTGTCCATTAGCTGGGTTAATAAATACATGTGTGCTTTGTGAAGTGCACTTCTGTCATACTACATCACCTGCGTCTTTTCCAGTTTGGTTGACAACTAGATTTTCAGACCAGGCGCGGTAGCTAAAAGTCATCCTCAGCCTGTATGACACACACCAAAAGGGACATGAACTCCTACATTTACACTAGCAGGAAATTTCAATTTACCTGTGGTCAAAACCTGGAGGAAATTACACAAAAGGAAATATATATTTATGTATATATATATATTTATATATATATATACATTTATATATAGGGGTGAGGTTGCCTGAAGCTGATAGTTACAGAGTTAGATGAAGATGGTGGGGGGGAGGGGGATAACAGACATCTGTCATCTGGTCTTTGATAGTGGTATGAAGTGGGACCTTGGGTAACAATAAGGTGTCAACTACTGTGTCAGCTGATGAGTGGATGATGGACAGATGGGAGTTCAGCACCCGAATGCTCCAGTGATGGATGGGCCAGTGGCTGCTGTAACTGTCATGTCTCTTTTAGAAATAGCTCATCCATGGCCACACAGCCGCTCATACAAAACAAACACGGCCACCCTTTCTGTGCCTTCACTTCAAGGTCACAGCCTGCTGTCCTCTCATTTCCCCGTGCTCACTTTTACTCTATTAGCCTATGAAGCACAGAGATCAACACAGTGGGACCTCTGCAGTGCTGCACATGGTGTCGGTAGTCTCATTATTCTAATTCTGTGTCCCGCTGTGATTGGAAAATTGTCCAAATGAAAAGACTGATCTCGCTACTAATTTATATCACATTCATATTACTCATTAAAAAAAGACAATGACCTGCAACGTTAATGTATCCATCATCTTTCATTTGATATTTGTGAGCAGCAGTTGAAACTGAAAGCATGTAACAACGCTGAATGTATAACCAAAACTGCGAGTCCCCAAGCTCACAAAACTACAGCTGTTTTCATTACTACAGAAGCAACCGAAGCATCTCGCCTGGACGGCAACAAAAAAAATCTCTCTGCATTAAGAGATGGAATTATTTCAGACCGAAGTACAGACCCTGCAGTCAATAATGGCCCCTTTTCACACAACGTCCCTTACATGTCCCTAAAGAAGTCCATTTTCAGCTTGTTCTCAGTCAAGTGAATAAATGTGTCATTACTCGGCACCCACCCTCACGCTCTCTGTCTCTCTCTCCACCTCTGTCACTTGTTCAGACTCACTCAGCTTCCTTTTATACAGCCAGCGATGCCCACTGACAAGTCATTTCTCAAAACTTTTTTCATGGCTATTATTTGGTCACATTATTCTCCAATTATAACTTCTGTACTTGTGACATTTGCACATCCATTTATATTTTATCTTGAAATTAGCTTTTAACAAATCATCACTGACTGTGCCTTTGTCCTTGAGTGGAACACAGTGATTAAAACACGTACTATTTAGTATGTTTCCCTTAGGAGATTGTGTGCATGTGTGTGTGTGTGAGTGTGTGTGAGTGTGTCTGATTTATTGGATCAGACACGCAGTATGCTTTGCCCGCATCCACTAATGTAGTTATTGGTCTATAGTGTTATTTAACCTTGATTTTTGCAGACAGGTGTGTCGTCAGTGAGGTTTTGGGAGCTGAAGTTGAAAAGTCAGCTTCCAACCTAAGTAACAGACAAGCCCTGTGGTCAAACTTTCAGACACACAGACAGACACATAAAAAAAAATCCCTCAAAAACATCCCTGCCTCCAACGGGCCAAACCAACCTAGAATCCAGAGTATGTATTGATTTTTTTTTTTTTTTTTTTTTTACAGTCTTGAGGGTTTTTTTTTTTTTTAATCATCCTTTTTCTGTCCTTCATTTCAAACCAAAAGTGAATTGTTTTTGTAGTTTGTTTGTTTTAATATTCAAATATTATCAAAGTTGCATAGATCTGCCTTAGTGACAAAATGCAACACAATATTTTAGTCTCTTTTCCTTTGTTGGGTCAAAAGTAAAGAAAGTTTTCTTCCTCTTCTTCTTCTTCTTTTACAGCTTTTCCCTTCAGAGGTCTCTGCAGTGGACTCTTTCCCTCTTACTCTTCTCCATCTTATCTCTATCACACAAACCAACTGCATATCCTCCCTCAGCATATCCAGAAATTTCCCCTCTTTTCTACCCGCCTGGCAGCTCCATCTCCAGCATCCTTCTACCAAGGTATTCTCAATCCGTCCTTTTTACGAGTCCAAACCAGTTCAGTCCATCTAACTTCTAACTCCTGGCGGTTCCTGTCCATCCTCGTCAATCCCAAAGAAAACCCTGACATCTTCACCTCTGCCACCTCCAGCTCTGCTTCTCTCCACTTTCATTTGCACTTATGCTTTCTGTCTTGCTGTGATTGACCTCCGTTTCTCTTCTCTTCACCCCTCCAGTTTTTCTTCCACCTGCTCTCTCATCTCAGGAGGTAGCAATGTCATCTGCGAGTAATCTGAGTAAAATGTTTGAGCCAAGAAACCTGACATGTGCAGCCTGAAAGTATTACAATAAAATGTGCTTGAAGTGTGTTTGTTTCTTTGTTTATTATTATTATTATTATTATTTGCATTTCAGTTATACAGATCAAGGCAGTTACTTTGACATTGTTATTCTTTTTCTTCATTTTTAGAACAACAGAAAAAAAGCAGAATATACCAGCATTTCAATGAAAGGAGGAAAATTGCATCACAGACTTTTTAAGTCTGTAATTAAATTACATAATCTAAACAAAGAAGAGGGTATTTCGGGAAAATACACAGCTTCTATTTCTCCTAGATTTCATTAAAATTAAGATTTCTTGTAGTAACAGTGAGTCTGTGACTCTTTTGTATTAAAGATTTCATAAATTAAGCAATACCAGTCTTCTCCAGGTGCAGTGTCCGGTTTTAGACATGTTTTGGTGGCGACTTTTCTGTGCAGCTACATTTAATATACCATGTAAATATTTTTGTTAACAAAAAGATCCTTCCAGTTGAAGGTCATTTTTATGTTAAATATAGTTTCCAGAATATCTTATATTTTTTAAACAAAACAAATAATAAAAACAACAACAATTCCAAATAACGGAATAATACAATGGAGTTTAATGAATAGAATAAATGATAAATCATGGATACAGAATTCAAACCCTTCAGGAAACAAACAATAAGGGAGAATGCTCATTGGAAACATAACGTAACATTTTTTTAAGAGTATATTTTTGACAGTTTCACAAATAAGTAAAAAATAAATAAATAAATTTACAATATCTCAGGCTGACAAAACAAGATTTTAAGTTTAATTTTCACATCACAGATTAATTTTGGATACGATTCTAAGACTGACATGACATAAATGTGAAAATACTTCAAAGATGTGATTTATGACGATTGCACACAAGCTGCAGATAAACCAATCTTTATGACACATTTTGGATATGTTGGAGGAGTTGCTGAGTGAATGAATGCTCAGCTAAAGCGACTGAATAAGCAGCATTACATAAGTACAAAGTGGAAAGAAAATTAAGTTTTGACTACATGTGGAACATATTCATATCATACTGGAATACAGTGTATAATACTTTTCAATAAACTCTGTTAAACCACTATAACTAGATGCCAGTTTAGTTTCCTTCTTTATGCGGAAGCATCAACGGATTTCTTGTCATCCTTATTATTATTATTACTATTATTATTTATTAATAAATGTCCCTTTGGGGATTAATAAAGTATGTATAGCTTAACTGAAATTAACTGCTTCTGTTTATTTAAAGACTTTTCGTGTATGATATACTCAATTAGTCTGAATAAAAGACAGAAAAGCAGCTATTTGAGTGTATAAAAAAAAACAAATGAGTAATTTTGATTATTTTCCTTTTTTAAGATTTTAATATCACGTACTACTTTTTTTTTCTTTTTTTCTTTTTTGAAGTTTCATTCAGTCTGAATCTTTCATTTTAATCTTTTATTTTAGCTGCCATGAGAGAGAGAGAGAGAGAGAGAAAGTTTCCCCGCTGAACATTTATGTTTTTGCAGTTGGTTTATTTTTCCACAGTACACTCTAGACAGGAGGTAAAGCAATCAGATAACTGCAGCTGAAACAATCACAAATACTGTATGTCAGATGATATGGATCAGATCTTTTCTCAGTGGCAGAGGACATTAATAATTTATATAAAAAGCAAGCTACTGCAATAATAAAATGTACAAGATCCCTAACGTGCGCTTAACATTTTACATTTGCGCTTTGATCCGCAGCAAGTATCTTTTCACGGCGTATCTGTGCCAGGTTTTTTAAACCAATTAATTTTCATTTAACTATTCATTTTGGAAGATGAGCTGAATTGTAACAGCAGAGTGTGCTTGCTTGTTAGCTTTAAGATCCTGATTTTCTTAGATGAACAAATCTGGAAGTGGCACGAGTTTCAGTACCTCAGGGAGGAGGAGCAGAAGCCAAGAGAGTCTCTTCCAGCCGGAACCACATGGTGAGTCGTGTACAGTAAGCACACATAAGCCAAAGCCAAAAGAATTATGCATTCCAGTGTTTTATATAATTTGACTGAACTACCAACTAAATTATTAAATATACTTAAGTCTTTTTTTTTTTTTTTCTGGCAGGAAAAGGCCTGATTTGGCAATTGGGGACACTGTGGCTCTTAAAATGTTACTCATTTATTTGAAGTCACACAGAAATCTGGTCCAGACCAGCTGCAAGTGCTGAGTTCACTAAATGCTTTAAATGTTGTTCTTTGTTTGTTTATATTAGATGTAAATATATCATTCAATAACCTCTGGAGGTAAAAGGTGTGAAGTCATGTTCAGGAAAGGTGATAAAACCGTTTCAATCCCATTGATTGAAATGACTTTTATCAATGTTTAGAGCTAGAGTTTAAACCTTGAAATTCCATTTTCTCGTAATGTGTGTCCTTCCTGTGAATGTAAAAGATCAGAAGAATTACAAGGTCAGAAGTCCACGGTAAAGGGTTTTTTTTTTTGTTTTTTTTCATGATGTCAGAATGCACCACTGTTAAGGTTCCTGAAATAGGTTGTTATAAGCTCATCCTCCTTTATATGTCCTCATCACCTTTGCATTATGTCTGCCCTTTGGCTATTTAGCATGCGTAAAACCAAATAATGGGCATCATCCTTGTTGTTAATTTTTTTTGAATGAGGTGCAGATAAAATCTGAATGTTGCTAAATGACATGACAGAATGATTAGTGTATTGATGATCCCTCATTGCATTTTCCTTCTACCTTGTATTCATCCTTTTAAATTTATTTGGGATCTCATCATTTCTGTCCAGACATAGGCCTGTTTTTCATGCAGAAAATTCCCAAGAAAAGCTGATCTCAGTCATGTATTTCATTGTTAAAGTTGTTAGACAGCAAAACAATTCTGCAGTTTTTCCTTTCATGCATACCTGTCTTCTTCCTATTCAGGGTCAAATAGGTCTCTTGGACCATGTCTCACCTGTCTTTAGGCAAAAGGCAAGGGTACAACTCAACAGGTTCTCGGTCCATCACACACCCACAATTCTCATATTTAGAAGGAAAATCAACCCCTTTAAACTACATGGTTACATTTGCAGGCTGCTGCTCTGTTAAAAGCCAGATCTTAAAACCACAGCATCATCTCATTTGCATCCTGCTCTTATGTGCTTGATTGGCACAGGTTAGAAGTGGTTACTGTGCAGCATCAAGGCCTTCATCCTGGTCCTCAGTGCAAAAAATCTCTCCACTAAAGGATTGCAAGCTCATGTTCTCATAACGCCAGTCTCAGGTCTATGCTAAATCAATATGTGGAACAAAACTAAAAAGGGAAAAGCTGAGAGAAGTTGCTTTGCTCTTATGTGCCAGATTGTCTTGAGGGCATTTTTCCACAACCTGCATCAGGGGTCTAATCTGATGTGGTAGACCTCTATTGTTCCTGTGGTTATGGCCTGTTGTAATTCAGCCATGATTACCAGCCAGACCAGCCTTTCCTAACCACTGGTAGCACATCTCAGTATCAACCACTCCTTCGGTCTGCCAGTGGTATGCAGTGCAGTGGGCTTCTGCTTCTATGAGGGTTCCCCCTGAATATCTGCTACCTAATTGGACTTTTGAGTTAGTAAAGATCAACTTTTCAAGATCGCTATATGTTTGAAAGTACAGTTTTCTTCTCCGACATGAGTATCTGCTTTAAGAAACACTGATATAAATATGGTCCCTCTTTATTCAGATGAAATCTTTCAGTGTCAAAATGCAGTATAAACTGTAATTTGAGCATTTCTCATTTTGCAGGTGACTTCTTGGTTTATCCTCAAGTGCCCTTCGGGGTTCAGAGAGCTCACTTTGAGAACCAGATTAGTCTTCCCTTTGATAAAGTGAGTGCAGTGGGAATACTATGCATTGTCCTCCATACAATAGGCTTTACTTTGTGGGCAGCACCGTGTTTCAGGTAGGTCCACCGCCCTCTGGCTGCATGCGGCAGAGCTGCACCCTCAAAGGGCTTAAGCTCACTGATTTCCATCGCTGAAGCTCGCTCTTTCTTGTCACTAGTGCTACTTATGTGTTCACACGCAGCCAATCTCTTTCTCATGACGCCACCGAGGCTGGGCTCAGATGGCTTCGATCATAATATTTAACAGACCCACCCTGGATGAACACTTGGAAGGAAGACGAGGCGGCGTTGAGAGCACACATCACGACCAGGATCCGAGCACCTGCCAGCCAGCGTCTGATCTGACTTGAACGAGGCTCGCAGACAGCAGCAGCTTTGTCAAGAAGTGGGGCATCATCCAAACGCCTTTCAGCGGATCACCTGTTCTTTTCTTCTTCTTCTTCTTCTTTTGGGGGGAGGGGGGAGGGGGGATTTTTCTTCTCCAGTTTGGCTGCAAAATCCATCCCAAACACACCGGGAAGGCTTTGTTTCTGTGGACTACGTGAAACCAGCATCTACTATGACTTTTTTTTCTGTCTATAAGACAAATATGACTCATTTGACATCTCACTCCGCGCTGGCAGAAACACAATGAAACATCTTTAAGGAAGTCTACTGATGCTTTTTTTACGGGACAGCACTTCCTTCTCTTACTTCTTCAGAAATATTCATTTCATCTCGCGTCCTCCAAACACTGAATCCCGTCCGACAGCACGGCAAACGAGGAGCACTTTTTCAGCCGCTGCCAGAGAAATGTCCAGTTTTCACCATGTGTCGGTCTATCCACCTGTCAGGAAATGAAAAACTGGGACTACTGTAAACAATAGAGGCCAGCAAAGCTTATGGATTTCTCTCTTTTTTTAAGAAAAGCATGTCTTGCCGCTGATAATTTGTGGAAATGATCGCACAATCACCACAATATCGCTGCCTTTTCACAGATTAACTCTGCTGGACATCAATGTCGGTGCCGTAAGGTGCGCGCTGCTCATAAAGCTTATTCTGTCTAAAGAAATACATTGATAAAGATTTTTTTTTTGTTTTTGAAAATGATATTATTTCGTAAGTTCAGAGTGTTGTTACTTATGGTGTTTCTACTGGCGTGCACTATGCACATCATGATAGACTTATTACCAAAACTGGAGAAGAGGGCGGCAGGAGCGGACAGCGGGGACGGCGGCTGTCAGTGCGCTCAGCACCCGGGCAGGGAGGCGCAGGGATGGGGGAAGCAGCGCGCCAGGACGGCGGCGGAAGCGAGCTGGCCTAACAAGCACACGCTGAGAATCCTGCAGGATTTCAGCAACGAGCCGAGCTCCAATCTCACATCACATTCCCTGGAAAAGATCTCAGCCGCCGGGGACAATAAGCCAGAGTCCTTCGGGCGGGTGAGACCGCCGGCGGGGAAAACCGAGGACCACAAGCCGCTGATCGGGGACGCGAGTGGGGGTCGGAGCGTCTCTGGCCACGGTGCCTCCCGGCTGTCTGCTCTGTTTGAGCATCCTTTATTCAAGATTGACCTTCCTCCCCTCACGGATGATGACACTTTATTTAACGTCAACACTGACATCAGGTTTTATCCCAAAGCAACAGGGAACCAGGAATGGTAAGATGATAATTAAACTTAAATTAAACGATGTATCTATCTATCTATCTATCTATCTATCTATCTATCTATCTATCTATCTATCTATCTATCTATCTATCTATCTA
>JBAMYA010091157.1:0-21750 GCA_037176975.1 Arrhamphus sclerolepis | reverse complement strand
TTATATTATATTATATTATATTATATTATATTATATTATATTATATTATATTATATTATATTATATTATATTATATATCTTCAGATCAAAGCTACAGACAACGGACGTCCTCAGAAGTCCTCGACTGCTCGTCTCCACATCGAATGGATCCGTCGACCGCCTGCGTCCGCGCATCCACTGCTTTTCGAAGAACCATTCTACAACTTCACTGTCATGGAGAATGACCACGTGGCTGCAATCGTGGGCGTGGTTTCTCTGCAGCAGAGCTCAGCTCCTGCGTGGTTTGACATCAGAGGTAAACACCTGAACCTGGTTCTAGTCAGGAGTTCCATTCTCCAGCCATCATCCATCCATCCATCCTTCCACCTATCCATCTATCCATCAATCTGTTCAACATCCCTCTTTCCTTCCTTCCATCCATCTATATCTCCATCCCTCTATTCATCCAGCCATCCAGTCATCATCCATTCATCCATCCCTCACTCCATCCCTCCTTCCCTCCCTCCATCCATCCACCCATCCATCATCTTGCTCTTCTCCAGGTTCAGGTCTTAAAGACATCAGTCTAATCAGAAGGGTCCAGGTCTTCTTCTCTACAGACCACCTCCTCCAAGTCTTTCCTGGTTGACTGAATTTCTCCTCCATTCTCCTCTGGCTGGTTCAGACTCTGTGATTTCATCATCTCAGATAAAGATGGTAAAAATGTTCCATTGTAGCTCAGAAAGACCAAAGACAGCTGTCACAGATGTAAGCAATGATCATCTCAGAGTGTGATTGGACTGTTGCTGCCTCTAGGTCAGCTAACTGACTAGTGGGAATGCTGCGTTTTGATCCTGAAAGACCCTAAGATTTATTTCTGTCATAGCCACAGTTCAACACGTGTTTAATCACACAGTGGAACATGCTGATAATTAATTATCTACTGATTTCATGTCATGTAATGTGACTTGAATTAATCTGATAAGACTGTAAAAATCATACAGTGGGAACCCAGTTCAACCAGAGCCAGTTCTCCTCTTGGCTGGAAATCAAAGTTCTACAGAGGCTGAGATGGAATCCATCTCCCTCTTTGAATGAATCCAACTTACTACCAATGTGGACCAAACCAGAACTTCATACTCCTGGAACACCCCCTCAAGCTGAGTCTGTGGACTCTTAGGTGGATCCACCCGATACCAGAGCTGAGGTCACTGAAGTAGTTAAAGATAAGACAAGCCAAGTCAAGTCAAGTCAAGTCAAGTCAAGTCAAGTCAAGTCAAGTCAAGACAAGATCAGATAATCCCACTTGTGGTAAATGTCCTTGTTAGAGCAGCAGCACCACAAAGACAAAAAAGTTGGATTTAAATATGCAAAAAAAAAAACAGGCACAAAAATGACTCTAAAAATATACATATTATACATTTGTGTACAAGTATGTAGGTTATACTCCACTGTGTCGGGGAGGTACAGATCAGGTCCGACCCACAAAGTTCTGGATGTTGCAGGGCTGGCTTGGTTGACATTTGGGGGCAGTGCCTCTCGGCTGGAGGAGCTGCTCCAGTTTCCTCCGACTCCCTGTGAGGTCTACAGTGGTAGAACCTCAAGTTCAGGAGGAATGATGCTGGATCTGTTCTGAATGGTAGTCCAGTCTGAGAGGAAAACACCCGACACCCTGAAAGAAACCTCAGACCTTCCTGTTTAATGATGATGCAACTGCAGCTTTGAATGGGAAATCCAATCAGGACTTCCAGGTGGTGACACTGAGATCATCTCTTCTCTCCTCTATGTTTGCCTGTCAGTTTTCAGTCTTTCTTTCCTTCCTGCCTCATCCTCTTCTCCTCTCTCTCTCTGATGTTCTCCTTCCTGGAAGCTTCCAGGTCTTTCCGTGAGATGTTCTATATTCTTCAGAGCACTGCTGCCAGGAACTCATCCTCAGAAGGTATCCAGCCGCTGTCATTCCCACTGCTCTGTCGTCCTGTTGTTTCCTTTCCTGCTTCTGTTGCTTTGTTTCTTTGTTTGTGTTTTTGTTTGTTTATCAGTTTTCTCATTGTCCTTTTTTTTATATTAACCAAGGAGAAGACCAAATGAGGACATTGTTCATATCTCCTTGGAGTTGTGATTCAAAAATCTAAACAGTAATCACCACCATAGTTATTGTTAAAGGGCCACATCATCACCATGGTCACCGTTAAATGGATGCTCATTCCTTACTTTCTCGACCAGCTATGTTTCAGATTTCTTGCTAGTTCCTGGACTCGGTCATAAAAATACCCTCCAAAAAGTCCTTTTTTTTCTTTTCTTTTTTTTTGTCACAACAGCTCAAATTTCACAAAAATCTTTATCTTACAATTTAGATTTTGTACTACAATTAGAAATAATTGAAAAAAAAGACAAATTTTGTTGGAAAATAAGGAACTTTGCAGTGGCACATCTTGTTTTTGTAAAAAAGGAAATTTTGTTGTAAAATCGTGAATTTCCAAAAAAAAAAAAAATCACAAGCCTTATAAAATTGAGACTTGCGTAATAAAATCACATTTCTTTCTTGTAAAATCACACATTTAAAAAATGTTTTGTAGCAAAGCAAATTTCAAATTTTGAAATGTCAAGACCTTTTTTTAATAAAAAACAGAAATTATGACGTTGATCCGGGGAGGCAGTTCTCATGAGGATAAATAGTCTCTGGCTAAGGAGTTTCTGTTGGTGTTTGCATGTGAATGTGTCATCTTCGTTCCATCACTAAGACTCATCATCAACACGCTGTTAAACTGAGATAAAATCGTGAAAAGCATGGCTTGAAATGTGCAGAATGATCTGACAAAGGTAAATGACTCGCAACCACAGCAGCTGGCGGGTCAAAGGAGGTGACGCTGGTGACAAAGAGATCATTTAAACCATTCTAATCTCATAAAACAGTATGAAATAATGTAAACATGCAGGAGAAAAATTCAGCTTTAATCCTCAAAAGACCATTTGAACCTGAACTAAACACAACACCAAGCAGCAAAGAGCACATCATAATAACAAGGTTGCAGTAAACCGTCACTAGTGACTAGCTGCTACATCAAAGGTGTCAAACTTCATCCTGGGCTACATCATCACCATGGTTACCGTTAAAGGACCGGTTATTCTTTATTTTCTCAACGAGCTGTGTTGTCAGATTTAGTTCCTTGACTCATTAAATAAAATATGAATGAAAGTTTTTGTCATAAAATCTCAAATTTCACAAAATTCCCAAGTCTTATCATAAAATTGAGATTTATTAAAACATACTAAAATGACATGAAAATTTTTCTTGTTTAATTGCAAATCTTGTAAAATTGTACAGTTTTTGTTGCAATTTTTTCAATCTTTTACTGAATCCTGACTTTCTGACACAAACAAGCAGCTCTCCACTTTTTGATGTCAGTCCTGAAACAAAAGGATAGTTGCACTGAAATCTTGTCTTTGCACGCTCTCGTATAATATAAACTAGTGGGCTGGATTTGGCCCATGGGCCTAGAGTTTGACACACATGGCACAGAGTGTATATACAGTTTTACAAAACCTCTCTGGGTGGTCCCAAGGGTTGGCACACAATCAGTCTACCCAATACACATATGTGAAGTTGTATTAATAGCAAGTCAGAGAGATGCAAGTGCAGATGTGCAGTTCAGAGTTTATCTTTAACAGCTTCTCTGAACACAACTCCTACCTCCAGGGTGCTCATTTTGTAAGGACATGATTACAAGTCACGTGCAGTCATTATGTACAAAAAGGATGATAAACTCATGTTTCTTATTCCATTTTGAGTTCAGCGTTTGTCTGGATGTCTGACTCTGATTCTTGGTCCTCTTACTTTCATCAGGTGGAAACAGTGACAGTGTGTTTGACATGGAGAAGACGGTGGGGACTGTCATCATTGCCAAGCCGCTGGACGCCGAACAACGCTCCTTCTACAACCTGACTGTAGTGGCCACGGATGGAACCAACTCTGCGTCTGTACAAGTAATGATTGCCTTTACTTTACCGGCTTTTTATTATTTCACTGGTTAAAGTCTTAACGCCTGTTAGCCATAGCATCAGTTAGCTGTGATGCTAAAGACTTTAACTTCATTTCAACTACTACTATCTAACTACCATGCTAAAACATATTCATACTTGTCTGGTCGTAGCTCCACTGACATTACATGCTTCACTTCTCTGATTGGTTGTACATCTGTCCAGAGAGCATATGTTGGTACCACCCCCTAATAAATTCAAAGTCCAGACTGATTCTTTGCATTGTAGAAGAGCAAAATTGACGGT
This sequence comes from Arrhamphus sclerolepis, assembly GCA_037176975.1. Classification (NCBI taxonomy): domain Eukaryota; kingdom Metazoa; phylum Chordata; class Actinopteri; order Beloniformes; family Hemiramphidae; genus Arrhamphus; species Arrhamphus sclerolepis. The sequence continues at coordinate 17,487 of JBAMYA010091157.1, read as the reverse complement.
ACAGGCCATGTCTGAGACCTGAACAACTATCGTATGGATTTCTTTAACTTGTTTTGGGTTTTCAGTGTCTTAGAAGAACCATATCCGATGTTTATCAGATCAGTGAGTCAACGATATCCATCATCCTCTTCTAGATCCACATCACAGTTATGGACAACAACGACAACAATCCCGTTTTCTCACAGTCCACCTATGAGGTCACCATCTCTGAAGATACTCTGGTGGACACCGAGGTGGTCCAGGTTCTGGCGTCAGATCGAGACGAGCGCCACGAGCTCACCTTCTCCCTGCAGAGTTCCATCGACCCCAGCAGCATGCGTCTGTTCCGCATCCACCCCCAACTGGGAACCATCTACACCAGTCAGGCACTAGACCATGAGGCCTGCGCACAGCACATCCTCACCATCATGGTAGGGAAGGTCTTCATGTGGTGCTGTCATCCTTCCTTCTTCTGTGTACAAACATGATAATTAATCTTATGATGCTTCTGCTTTGCTCCTCCAACTTCTCCACCAGGTGAAGGACCAGGAGTTCCCGTACAGGAAGAGTCTGGCTCGTGTCCTAATCGAAGTGGAAGACATCAATGATCATGTGCCGCTCTTTACCAGCGCTCTGTATGAAGGGTCAGTCTACGAGTCTGCTGCCGTGGGCTCAGCTATCGTCCAGGTGACCGCCTTGGACAAAGACAAAGGCAGGAACGCAGAGCTGCACTACTTTATAGAAGCAGGTGAACACCTCTGAGTGGGATAGGTGAGGTCTAAATGGTCGCCCCCTCAAGGAACTATGGGACATTTTCCCAAAATCTTGAACAACAATTGTAGCATTTATGGATTTATTTGGCTTCCTTTTGGAGGTCAAAATGATCATTTTATTAATACCTAAATCAATGAATCAGCATCTGAATTGAAAGAATTTTATGAACAAGACTCCTGTCCTTTCAACACTTGATTGAAAGAGACTCCTTAAAAACCTGTAGAGAAGTGATATTCCCAAAAGCAAAGAAATCATCCTGAAACTTAGAAAACAGTGGACCATTTGAATGGGGAAGGCAAGGCTGCCGTTTCTAAGAGTTTCTGTGTCAAGAAGAACTGGACTTTATTAGAAGGTACAAGAAAACAGTGTTTAAAGTCTTTAACAAAAGTCTGCTACACTTCTTTTTCATTTTCCATCACGAAGGCTTCTGGAGGAACCGCAGAGGCCTTCATGATGGAAGGTAAAACACCTTCAAGAAAGATAAAGACAGTCCAGTTGCCTGTCAAGGCTTTGATGATTGCCTTCACTGGAGCACAAGGAGACAAATTATAATTAAAAGAAAAAAGAAACTTTGGATAGATGTCATGAACAAACCCAGGATGTCTGAAAAGATCATTGTTGCTGAATTGACTTCTTCTTGATCTTTCATGAAGACTGTTGTGAGATTGACTGTTCTGCAGGTCAAATCCCGCCCGCCACTTCATCTTATCGGGCCAATTAGAGCATGTAAAAACAATAGTGAGCTTAAAACTACAACATTTCTGAGGAAGCATTTGACTCAGTTCTGACATCAAAAAGAGGAATAACTGAGGTGGAGAGCAACTGGTTTATGTCAGAAAGTCGGGATTTAGTAAGTGATTGAAAAGGATTTTGCAGCAAAACGGTTGCTAATTGTTGTCAAAACTGATTTTTGTCAAATTTACTTTTTGAAAAAATAAAATTTGTGCCTTCAGACAAAATGTTAAAATTATATATTATATATTACATCATTATTATTATTATTACTGTGAAGCATATAATAATGTGGGAATGCTTTTCTGCATCAGACACCGGGAACCTTTTTAGATGGTGGAAAGAGAATTATGTTGATGTTCTGAAGATTAAGGTTACGTTGTTGATGGATCTCAACATTAATGTTGATGCTCAGAAACCACAAGACAAAATTTTCTGGAACAAGATCCTCCAGAAGACAGGGGCTAACTCGGTCATGGACTACTGTTGTCTACACTATTGATTATCAGTTATCAGAGGGCATTGGATGGCATAGGACTTGGTGATGGCTAGCACGCAACTTCCCATACCATGAAGCTGGATTTTACATAAATTTTAAATAAACTGTTAACTTTTTTGGTTTGGGTCATTAAAAAGGGGGCGGATCATTTTGACCTTTGCTGTAAATACTTTCTTCTGTATCTTTACATTTTCTTTACCTGCAATGATCATATTTTCTCCAACTTTCCAACAGGAAACACTGGGAATGCATTTCGTATTGAACCTGTTTTGGGAATCATCAGCGTTGCTCGGCACCTGGACTTGTCCAACATCGGCCACTATGTCCTGACCGTCAGAGTCATGGATAACGGTGTCCCCTCTTTGTCCACCACCACAATAGTCCGCATTGCCGTTACTCTGTCGGACAATGGTGGTCCAAAGTTCCCTCAGCCAGAGTACCAGACTGAGATCTCAGAGAATGTGATGGTTGGGACCTCTGTCACCACTGTCAGTGCTGTCAGCCTGTCCACCCTCACCTATGAAATCAAGCAGGGCAACTCAGAGCGGGTTTTTCAGATCAACCAGTACAGCGGCGTCATCACGACTCAGAAACCTCTGGACTATGAAACCACGGTGTCCTACACGCTGGTGCTCCAGGCTGCTAACATGGCTGGAATGGTATCCAATGCCACCCTTATAGTCCAAGTGTTAGACGAGAATGACAACCTGCCAGTGTTCCAGCAGCACCACTACCGCGGCAGTATCAGCGAGGTGGCACCGGTCAACAGCGTGGTGCTAGACTCAGACGACCAGCCTCTGGTAATCAAGGCCACTGATGCTGACCGCAACCAGAATGCTATGTTGGTCTACGAAATTGTTGAAGACACTGCAAAGATGTTCTTCACTGTGGACCTGGGAACCGGCTCCATCAGAACCATCGCTGGTCTGGACCATGAGATGTTTCCCATCTTCAACTTCCATGTTCAAGTAAAGGACAACGGCAGGACTCCACTGACCGCCGACAGTCCTGCTAAGGTCACAGTGCAAGTGATCGACTGCAACGACTCACCACCTCGCTTCACCCAGAATGCCTACGAGTCAGTGGTCCTCCTCCCCACCTACGTGGGCGTGGAAGCGCTTCAGGTGTCGGCTGTAGACCCAGACAGAAACGTCCCAGTTGAGCTCACATACTCTCTGGCTGATGGAGTCATGGAGAACTTTGCCATCAAACCCTCCAGTGGAATCATCGTAGTCAGAAACAGCACCTTCTCCAAAGAGCTGTTCCGGTTCAACGTTAGAGTTTCCGATGGGAAATTCTCAAGCACCGCTCTGGTGACAATACTTGTCCAAGAAGCTCAGGACTCTGGTCTTAGCTTCACCCACAACATTTACTTCTCATCCATCCAGGAGAATGTGTCCAACATCACTAAAGTTGCTGTGGTGAATGCTGTGGGGAACCGCCTCAACGAGCCACTGAAGTATGCTCTGCTGAACCCTGGTGCCCACTTCAGAATCCGCCCAACATCCGGACTCATCCAGACCACGGGGATTCCCTTTGACCGAGAAGAGCAGGAGTTCTACGAACTGATTGTGGAGGCGAGACGGGAGCATGATCGCATACATGTGGCCAGAGTCATGCTCAAAGTTCAGGTTGAGGACATAAATGACAATGCCCCTGTATTTGTTGGACGTCCATACTATGCAGCTGTCCAGGTGGACGCTGAACCGGGATCAACCATCTTCAGGGTCACGGCCATGGACGGAGACAAAGGCATCAATGGACAGGTGTCCTACCATCTTAGGGACGACTACAATCACTTTGAGATTGACCAAAAGACTGGAAGCATCTGCCTCAAGAGCTCCTTTGAGTCTGACTTGTCCAATAAGGAGTACCAGATGGTGGTCTACGCCAGAGATGGTGGCTACCAGCCACTGTCATCTACAGTGGAGTTTCCCATCACCGTGGTCAACAAGGCCATGCCCGTCTTTGATAAATCCTTTTACTCCGTGTCTGTGAATGAAGATGTGGATGTGCACACTCCCATCCTCAGCGTCAACGCCACCAGCCCTGAAGGCCAAAACATCTTTTACACCATCGTTGATGGTGATCCATCACTTCAGTTTGATGTCGGCTTCGACACCGGCATCATAACTATCATCCACTCTTTGGACTATGAAACCAGGTCGTTGTACCACCTGACCATCAGAGCTACTGATTACCTGACTGGCGCCAACGCTGAGGTGGACGTTGACGTGTTTGTCCAGGATGTCAATGACAACCCTCCGGTCTTCAACAAGATGTCCTACAGTGCGGTTCTGTCTGAGACTGCCATGATTGGAACTCCAGTGCTGCAGGTAGTTGCTGCAGACAAAGACTCGGAGAAAAACAATGTTGTTCGCTACCAGATATTCTCGGATGTGCACAACAGCACTGACTATTTTCACATTGACAGCAGCAGCGGGTTGATCCTCACGGCACGCATCCTGGACCATGAACAAATCCAGGATTACATCTTCGTGGTCAGGGCCACAGATAACGGTTTCCCAGCACTGAGCAGTGAGGTGTCGGTGACCATCGTATTGACTGACATGAATGACAACCCGCCAGTCTTTAATCAGCTGCTCTACGAAGCTTACGTGAGTGAGTTAGCGCCGAGGGGGCAGTTCATTACCTGTGTCCAGGCTTCCGATGCTGACAGTTCAGATTTTGAGAGGCTGCGGTACAGTATTTTATCAGGAAATGAGAGAATGAACTTTGTGATGGAAAAAACTTCAGGAATTATCACGCTGTCAGGACACAAGAAGCAGCGAATGGAGCCGGCCTACAGTCTGAATGTCTCGGTGTCAGATGGTGTATTCACCAGCACCGCACAGGTTCACGTGAAGGTGTTGGGGGCAAACCTGCACGACCCAGCATTTGAACAGAACATCTACGAGGCGGAGTTACGAGAGAATGCTGCTGTTGGAACCAAAGTTATACAGGTAAGTTGTATTTTCTGAATATTAACTCTCAGAACTAAAATGTGGTTTTAATGTTTGTACTGACGTGACAAACCCAATAAACTGAGGTCAGGAGAGGAGATGGTTGACCAGCTAATATTTTTATGGAGCACTTTTATCTCTAAAAAACTTTTTATAGATTAAAAAGAAAACAGCATGCAGCTCCACAAAAGTTGTGGTTTTATGACTAAATTCGTTTATTTTTTGTCACAGAGCCACAATTTTGTTAAATCAAAGATTTGTGGAATTTAAGATTTTATGTCAAAACCTGCCATTTTCACGTTGTGAAATTTTACAAGGATTTAAGATTTTAGGACAAAAACTTGCAACCATATGAATTTTCAGTTTTGTGACACAGCTTTTTGGTTAAAAACTCAAAACATTGCAAAAATTGTTGTTTTTTGAATTTTTTTTTTATTAATTAGTCATTTTTACAATTAAAACTCAAACCACACAAAAGCAAGTTACAGTGTTATGACAACAAAAAAAAATTGTCAAACTAATAACATAAAGTAGTTTTGTGTCAAAATGTTTTACAGAGGTTGCTATTTTACATTAAAACAGTTCATATTTTTTACAACAAAAATTAAACCTGCACAAATGTTTTTATTTGACCACAGATTAGTAAAATCACACTACAAAAATTCTTAATTTTTCAGGCAGCTATTCAAGTGTCATGATTCGAAACAGATCTTTAACTTTTGTCAAAAAGTCTTGATTTGCTATTTCATGATATAAAATAGTAATTTTATGTAAAAAAAAAAAGGTCACAATTTTGTGAATGTCACTCTTTAGATAACAGCTTAAATTTACAACAGAAATCTAGAAAGACCCAAAAGTTTCAACTTCACACCAGAAAAATGCAAAATTTTGACAAAAAGATTTGATTATGTTAAATTGTGAATTTAACCGCAAATTTTACCGCAAAATATTTTTTAAAAAATGATATGATTGTGCTCTGTTTTGGTCTTTATTCATAGTTCAAAGTCAAATCAAGACTGCACTAAGTAGCTTAACAGATGTGTCAAACTCGAGGCCCATGGAACAAAACCAGCCAGCGACCTCATTTATCTGACCTGCAAGAACAGAAAGATAATGAGAATAAAAAATAATTACACATTCATGCTGTAACTGTCCTTATGAATAGTGTTTGTATTGATGAGAACATTTTCTTTTGAATTCCAGGTGAAGGCAACAGATGCAGACTCTGGAGAGTTTGGCCACATCACTTTCTCCTTCATTAACGATGTTGGTAATGACCAGTTCAGCATAGATGCGAGTGGCCAGATCAGAACAGTGGAAAAACTTGACCGTGAGGACCCAGCCAATGGGAATGTCGTTTTGATGGTAGCGGCTCAGGATTCAGGTGGACGGGTCTCATATTGCTCAGTACATGTCCGTCTGTTGGACGAGAACGACAATGCTCCTCAGTTTAGCGCCTCAGAATACCGGGCATCACTCAAACACGACGTGGCCAGAGGGTTTTTGGTGACTCAGATTCAAGCCCATGACCCTGATGAAGGCATGAACGCGAAGGTGACATTTTCCCTCTACAGTGAAGCCCACGTCCCTGTGGTGGACATCCTGGAGATTGACCCCGTTAACGGCTGGATGGTGACCAAAGGTAGCTTCAGCCACCTGAGGAACTCTGTGTTGTCATTCTTCGTGAAGGCTGTGGACGGAGGAAACCCAGTCCGACACTCCTTGGTGCCTGTCTACATCCATGTTCTTTCTCCTGATGCCTTCATCCCCATCTTCAGCCAGCATCAGTACTTCTTCAGTATACCAGAGAACACACCTGTGGGCTCAGCTGTAGGCGCGGTTCACCTTGACCTTCCTCCTGGCCATACCTCAATCTCTGCCAGTTTTGCCACAGTTAATGGAGAAATTGGAGAATACAACCTGGATGAGGTGTTCCTGGTGGACAAGGATACAGGGGTGATCAAACTTGATAAACCGTTGGACCACGAAGCGATTGAAGCTTTTTACTTTAAAGTTGTTGCTGTAGCAACACAGACAAAACTGGATTCTGTCACTTATGTTGATGTGGAGGTCAAAGTTTTGGATCTAAATGACAACAAACCTGCCTTTGAGGCTGGCTCTTATGTTACCACAGTGATGGAGGGAACACCAGTCGGAACCAGAATCATTCAAATCCAAGCCCAAGACCTGGACTCAGGAGCCAATGGCCAGGTTGCATATAGACTTGGGGCGTTGTTCCAGTCAGGAGGGGATTCAGATATGTTGCATCAGACTTTCAGCATCGACAGCAACACTGGGTGGATCTCCACTCGCCAGGACCTGGACCACGAGACTGGTCCATCCTACACATTCACAGTGGTGGCCTCAGACCTTGGCGAGACCCTGTCTCTTTCCAGTACCACCACCGTGATTGTGTCAGTGTCTGACGTCAACGACAACCCCCCCAGGTTCAAGGAGGACCACTACTTTGGGTCGGTTCGGGAAAGTGATCCTCCTGGCGAGGTGGTGGCGGTCCTGAATACGAGGGATGATGACAGCTCTGCCATCAACCGTCACGTCAGCTTCCACATCACTGGTGAGTCCAGATCTAAACACCCAGAGGTCTGTTGTTTACATTTTTAAGGCTCTAAGCAGCAAAGCAGTTATGACTCAAAGACCAATAGCTTATGACCAATTCAATTCAATTCAATTTAATTTATTTATATAGTGCCTAAGTCATCTCTAGGCGCATTAGAAACCCAGAGCTTGACCCCCGAGCACATGGCAACGCCATCAGTGGCAAGAAAAAAACTCCCTCATGGGAAGAAACCTTGAGCAGAACCCAGCTCTTAGGGGGACCCTCCTGCTGAAGGCCAGCCGGGTAAAGAGGAAATGAAGAGAATTAGGACAGTGGGAATGAAGGACAGAGGAGATGTACAATATATAGATTCAAATATATATACACAATATGTTGCACAAGAATATATGACATATATACAATACATACATTCCACTTAAGTGCTAGTGATGACAGGGTCTCTGCAGACACAGAGGCAATTTTAATGATGGATGGATGGATGGACGGATGGATTGATGGATGGAGAGAGAGAGAGAGAGAGAGAGATAGTCAGGCAGACAGACAGACCTTTTTTAATCCCCGAAGGAAAATTCAAATTGTCAGGTGCTCTTCAATTGTGAAAAAAACCCAAATTAATTAATTAAGTAGAATTAAACAGCTATTGCTATGGGGATGAAGGATCTGCATAATCTTTCTGTTCTGCAGCGCAGTGAGAGGAGCCGACTGTCTACAAAAAGCATATAAAAAGGCCTGTTTGTACAGGCACGTATGTTCAGTCTTGTTATAAGTCTGTTTTAGTTGAGTATTGATGTTGTAGAAACTACTGTTAATAGAAAAGGAAGAGGTAATAGCTTCTGCTTTCAACAACTGACTATTTTGGAGCAAACACATATTTCATTCTAACTCAAAACTAGTTGCTCTAATGACAGTATAGATAAACAGTTGCTGATGATGCATAAAATAATGGTTTCAGTATTGGTGGGTAATCACTTCTATGCACCATGTGATACCATGTAATTTTTACAAGTTCCAAACGCCAATACAAGAAGTTATTCAATACTGCTCTGCAACTTCCTGTTTTGAGTTGCCAGGTGGAGAGGCAGTGGCATGTAAATTGGTGGGTAGCGGTAGCTATTTAGCACTAGCATTATGCTGGCGAAGTGGAGTTATTTTAGTCTGGAATATCCCACCAGGAAAACTGCAACATTCTCATTATGCAAAGCTGTGATCTCAAGAGGTGGCACCAGTGCTGCTAAATGTAACACAAACAACCTCATTAAACATTTATCATGTGAAAAAGCACACGTTTATGAAGTCAAAGGAAAAGAGGGCAGAAAAGTACAGTTTGCTTTTCAGAAGTGAGAGAAAGTCCTCAAAGAAAGCTAGGAACCAGAATAATGATGGACAAAAGTGTCAAATTCATTGTTCTAGATGACCAGCCCCTGTCAGAAGATGAAGATGTTGGATTTTACTGCATAACTGAACATCTTTCCCAGGATGGACATGCAGTACATCATTGAAACTGACTGATCATGTGAGCTAAGAAGTGTAAGCTATCAGCTTTGCGACGAACATGTGGAACCCCAAAGTGTTCAAATGCCAATCTGTAAGTGCCTTTTTATTTAAAATATTATGTTTAATTTGTTAATGATTTTTTAAAAATGTTAAATAACAATCGTATTAGATCAGTACTGAAAGCCCAGATATCCAAATAGACATTGGAGAAAGAAAAAAAAAAGGCATTGCAACATCTTACCCAAAACTATTCACTTCACATTGTTTTGCTCCCTAAATCAATTTTACACTCACTGCCATCTAACAATAGAGCTAAGGTTGTTTGAACTCCATCACTTTTGTCATTATTATCAGCAGGAAGGTGGTGTACAATTAATTTTATGTAACTGAGGAATTTTAGTGCTTTCTTTTAATTTAATGTTCATGAGGTAATCATTTTAGATACATCGTTAACAAACACAAATTGCACTGACAACTGAGAACATGTCTAGTTACCATTTTCCAAAATCACTTAAAGGTTTGACTTTTTAATTTTGAAGAAAATTCAGCGCTCCCTCTTGGTGGTTACTGTATTTGTTCTTTGATTGCGGCACAAAAGCTGGTCCCTATTAACTGTCTTGTGCCAGAGGCAGAGCAAAGACTTCAACACACAGCCTGCAAATGCTGACCTGCACCGCCAGTTTTGTGTTTATCCCAAAAATGCTGCACGTAATAAAACAGAAAAGATTGGGAGCTTTGCTAAAAGATTAATGACAATAAGCCTGCCCTTAATATTGCTCATGGTGCTCAGAGACACCTCCACTGTGCTGTCTTCCTCTGAGCTTAAGGGACCAGTCAACCAAAAATCCTCCTACTGTACGTTCTCCACAAACTCTTAACTTCACTCAGACACATTCATGGACAAATTCCCCGTTTTCCTCTCTCTTTGTTTCTATTTACCTGTTTTTCTCTCTGTGAAACCTTTAGCATTTATTCCTCATATGCTTATGTCAGCACAGCCCCATTTCCCCCATCAGGTTTTAAGTTTTGTTTACTCTGGTGTAATGAAACTTCATTATTTTCATCCATGGTTCACAGTTTTTGTTATTAAATTTCTCTGCTCTTGAAGCAAGAAAAATCTTATTTCTTCTTTTTTTGCCGGTTCAGCATTGTTTTCGCACACACTGACAACTGTGCTTATTTAGTTTTTTTTTTCCTTGCTTATTATTGCATTATTGTTAATCAATTGACATTAGTGATCATGGATGCAAAATAAAACAAGCGCTCTACTGGGCCTTTGTGCATATATATGGTTGTACGGAGAAAATGACTAGCTCGCCTTCAGATGGGATGATGACAGCAAACTCTGGGAGGTAACCACTCCTACATGGTGAAAAAAGAAAAGTATAAGTTGCACAAAGTGTTCAACACTGTTGTCTTCTAAGGGCAGTTAGTATGTTCTGCATGTTTGATGTCTGAGTCTGATTAAATTGACTTAAAGATATTAACTGACATTTGTTAGGATGTTGCTTAAAATGGCTCAAAGTTCATGTTTCTTGTTTGAAAACCTTCTTCTAGTCAGTTTTGCATTAGAAGACAGAAGGGGAATATATAAATAAATATGATTTATTTCTGAGACAGACAGTTAGCTCTCCTTTGTGTTCTCTTTGAGACCCTGCTGCAGTCATATCAAAGAAAAGACCGTCTTGGAATCAAAACCTAAGGAGGCATCTGAAGTGAAAATGTCCTCTGCAGTCTACCTGCCACAGTTAAACCCATGACTCAACTGTTCAATTCCTGCTGAGATGTCAGGGCTTTGTATGCGAATTGCTCACCCCAGTATGTCTGTGGCACTTTTCCTCTGTAATTATAGTCAATTTTCTTCACAAGCAGACAATAATTGTATTGTGTTAAGCTGAAAAAAACCCAAAACAAAACAGTGGCAGTACATTAGTGTGTCAGAGTTGAGGGGGTGAAATTATTTTCGATAGTTGAGAGCAGGGAAGCACTTGAAACAATTCGCCTCCTTTTTATGTAAATGTTGATAAACTCCTGAGACCAAATCATTTTCTTTTCACAAGATTGCTAAGGACAGAAGTGTGCTTTCCTCTTCCTGTTTATTGGATGAGTAAATTCGGTTCTGCTGCAGTGGAACTTTCATTTTAGTGTTTATGTGATGCACTGGCAATGTCAATGACATCACTGAAATATGTTGCACATTTATGAAGCAGTAGGTTGGATTGGAACACATTACCGTGATTTAAGTGTCATTAGTCTGTTCATTATATCGAACACCAGTTTTCACTAAGCTTTAAAGCCAGAGCAGCTGGTGTTTTGAACTTGTGATTATTCTTCATTTCATGTTGGAGGAAATGGGCATTTCGTGAGCGACGACCACGTAAAGCCCCAGAGGCAGCTGAGGTGTAACAGCGGGGAGGGTTGAAAGAAGAAGCAGCTGGGAGTGAAAGTGCATTGAGTTGAAATAAAAAGCATTGATCTGCTTCCTCTCTGTGTGACCACACACCCATTATGTTTTAATTGAAACTAAACTGTCCTGAAAGTGGCTCTGAGTCATTATTAGTCGTAAAATACTTTCCAAGCTTAGATGTTAGTGATACAGTTTCCTTTATCGTGCATGAAATTGTTGTTTCACCCCCCCCCCCCCCTTTTCATGTAGCTGCCCTTTCTCTCGTTGGCCCTTGCACCGTCTTGCTTTCACCCTCTCTTATCTACAATTAAAAACACACTTACATTTTATTGGCAGAGCAGTCCAAGATGCTTGTGGATGAGAGAAATCTGGGAGAAAATGGCAAGCTCCCTTTTTCTGTTACCTTTGTGTCTCTTCGGTCCCTCTGCAACCTTGCACCTCTGATGCTGTGGGATTACCCACATTTATAGCAACAAGGATGAAATGTCTTCCTCTCAAGCTGCTCTTTGCTTCTTTGTTTCTTTTAGATAGCTTAAGGGAACAAAGGTAAGGGAGGATATTGATTATTGCTTGAGAAGTTATAAATCCACAGATATCATTTCAGTTCCTACAGGTGCACTCTTGACCCCATCGTTGTCTCAAGCAGTTTCTGTTCTTTTAAAACTGCATGTTCTTTGATTGCGTTTGAGGAAGTAGGCTGGTTTTGCAGCCCTGGTGCAACTGGAGAAAAAAAAAAGAATTTAAGGGGATAATGCTACTCTCTTTGTTACTGCAGAATCTGTAATTCATCCATGTTGTCAGATATTGATTTTAGGAGAAAACTAATGATAAACAATGTTTTCTTTCCCATTCTCATCCCTGTGGTGGATTAAAACAAACTGCTGGGAGTAATATAAGCTGGCATTGTATTAAATTCTGAAAATGCCCTCTGTGGTCTTCTAACTTACAACGCTGTGCAAGTATAAGACCAAATATTGAACACTTACAGAAACAATCTTTGTCACCAATTTTTTTCTTTTTTGTCCTTCGATGAGTCACTAAACAAATGCCAAAAAGAATAGTATTGTCTATTAAATATTTAGTGTCCTTCCTGCTTTTCAGAATTTCTGTTGATTCTATTCAAATTCAGATAGTTTCCCTGAAAGCATTATGGCTAAGACAAGTGAGATGGAATAATTATGCTTTTGTTTGTGTGTGTGTGTGCGTGTGTGTGCATGTGTGTACGTGCTATTTGTGTGTAGTCGCTGAAATTAGTGGACGTCCTCAGGCAAGCTGTTATTAAACATGTCTGTCCCAGACACGTCACCTCTACTCCTCTACTTTCTATTGAACCTCCTGCTTTCTTTTGTCGGTGCATACAGACGAAAGGCAAAATAGAGGGCAGGAATGTATCAGAAAACACAAAAGAAAGGAAGAAGATGCAGGTGGGAACGGCTCATCTAGAATGTAGATGATGTGGAGAGGGTGCAGAAGGAAGGAAGGAAGGAAAAACACAAATGACTAGGTGTGTAATAAAATATTGATATCGCGATGTATCGTGATACCTATTTTCACGATATATTTCATCGATTTCTGACTCCAAATATTGATTATTACTCTTTAAAAACGGATGCTGTCACCGGCAACAGATAATGACATGCATTCTTGAAATTGCCGCAATTCTTCAACCGTTTGCGCTCGCGGTGTAATTCAAACGGATTCTGAAAGCTGAGAAGCGCAGCTTTGCGCTTATATATGGTACATTATGGTAGTGGCAGCAGTGGTCTCGCTGTGTTGAGTTGTTCAGCAGAGTGAGAAAGAGGATCAGCGGGAGAGACAGCAGATGAGAGAATGCAAATAGTGAGTGTTTAGCTGTCTTTGTTTAAGTATTTTTATGGTTCTAAATAATAGTTTTAATGTTTTTTTCTCCTGGAAGTTTTAACTGTCATTTTGATGGGCTTTTTTTCCATCCTGTTTTCCACTTGTTTTTGCAAAGTTAACCTATTTGGAATAAGCCTGTAGCATTAGTTCATAAGACAGAGAACTCAGTTTAAAATGAAAGAAATACAGTAAATACTGAAACAGCGTTTAACTGAACAGTTCTCAAGACCCAGTTACCTCTTCTTATACTGCCAAGTGTCATTCATTATCAAATGCATCCTCAAGATAGTTGTTTTATGAATAGCTTTATTAGTACTGTACATAGTGGAGGAAAAAAATGAGGCAAACTTTTGGTCCTGCTCACCTACATTGTTTATAGGTTGCTGAGGATTCAAATTTTTTTCTTTTTATCATTTCACACAGTTTAAGCCATCTATAACATTTAAAAATTAAAGTTTCTTAATAGATTTTGAATGTTTACGTTATCTTGAAAAAATGGGCAAATTCACACACAAAAAAAAGGTTTTTTGAGACATTCATCGATATGAAAAAAAGAGGGAGAAAAAGGGCCAGGTGGACTGTTATTAATAGACTTTGAAGGGTTAATGAAATTTAAAAAAAAATGCTTTAAATAGTTTGCGAAAATCCTCCACTCCTGTAGATATTGCAGTATGGCTTGCTGTTGCCTTGATAGGTGGGGGCATTTCCGATATTGTATCGCAACATGTATCATGATACAATAGTATTACGATACGATATGATACATGTATCGGGATATGTATCGTATCATGAGGTCCTCGCCCGCCTCCACAAATGATGAGCAATATTTTCTTTTGAAAGAGACAGTTGTAAAGAATAGAAATAAAAGGAAGCACTAAAGGAAGAAAAATAATGCAAGGCTGCATGTTGGATGTTTGCCTTTGCCACTCATGGTTAGACGGTGGGAGCATTCTGTGCTCTGTAGCAAGATCTGGAGCGATTCATCATGATTACATGGTGGTCGGCAGGTAATGTCACAGCTTGCAGGGTTGGGCACACCCAAGGTGGAGGCTGCCATTATTTTTGAGCATGTCTTTGCCACCCAAGACCCATCTTTCTTCCTGTTATTGCATTTTTTTTTTTAATGTATCACACTTGAAAATGTGGCTATTGATAGTTGTTCTTCCCATGATGTCTTGCTGTTCCATTTACAAATGGGTGGTGTACCCTTGCTGTTCTGTGTCCCATATCTTTGAATTTTGTTCCCCACTCAGGCTTGCCATGCCACTTGAAGCTTCAGGGGCTGATTAATGATGTTTTAAATGTCAAATGTCAGCTTCTGTCTCCATCTGTTAGTCTCTCTTCTTTTATTCTCTTCTCTCTATACCCTTCTTGAATCTGCAGCTTCCTTTGTGGCATTTGCTGTCATTTCTAACCTTGATCATTTACATTTCTTTCATGTTTCTCTCTATGCTGATCCTAGCCAACAACCTTTTGCTTCCTCTAAAAGCAGCTCACACAGTACAGTGCAGCCATTAACCCTGGTGTTTGTTTGTCCAAACATCAGCAGTTTTGCGTAGAAACCTGATATTGTTGTGTGGGTGTGTGTTTATACGAGCTTCTGGAAAAAAGAAATCACACACATAATTGCAATTTAATGTTATGTGCATTTGCTGTACAAATCTCTAATCTCTACTCACAGTGAGGTGGAAGAAAAGTCTAAATTATTGATTTGAGTAACTGTGTGTCTGCTAACGCTGCAGATAAAACGGGTGTCATCATCTCTGACTGATGTCACTCCAGAATTATTGTTTAGGTTAGGTTATTTTCTTTCTATCAAAATGAAACTCGTTTAACCTTTGTAATTTTTCTGTTTACCATAGCTTATTTTTGACAGTGTGAGAATTGAAACCATTTTAATGGAAGCGGTGCTCCCTGTTATTATCTATAGCCAGTATGTGGTGCCATGTTTGTGGCAGCTTTTTACATTAGCAGCTCTAAAATTCCATTTTAATGGTAGAGAACAGGCTAGACAGATGTGATTTATAAGGTTACACACTGATTCAAATCCTAAAATTAAGAAAAAAATGGTATGACTGTATTAGGTATTTGAAATATAAGGCAAACATCCACAGTCAGGATTTTCTTGAGGCAATGTAAAAGGTACCTTAAGGACAAAAACAATAATCAAGCAATTTAGAGTTAGAATGGGAAATGTCTTTGAAGCGAAAATGTCAATAATACCAGCACAGGAACCAAAAATGTATGTCAAAATTAATTTCTATTTCATTTTATATAAAATGAGATGTAGGGCAAATATCTGTAGCCACAAACTTGTTAAACATGGATGAATGATACAGTTGCCTCATTTATTTATTAGTCGCCTGGATGTTCAGTTTTTCTTCTACAGCACTCCAAGTCCACACTTTAAAACAAGGCTTCGTTAACTTTACATTTTGCATTTCTGCACAGCAAAGATATAGCTTTCAACAATGAAATGCTTATGACATTGCTTGACTCAACTGCCTGTACCTTTTGGCATCAACTGACCAAAATAACGTAAAACATCATCAGTGTGAAAGTCCAAATCACACGATGGAAACCCCAAAAATTTATCTTATGGTGTAATGAAATATATTTGTGTAATTTGTGTAATCTCCAGCAATGGTGACATGGCAGAAAGGGGAGACAAAAAAGAGTTTTAGTTCCATCAATCCAAGGTGCACTTACTGCATTTACTGCGCCTTATTGTAAGCTGTCTACAAACAATAAAGTAATGCATGGTCCAATGGCATGAATCAGAGTACATGCTGTACGTACTAATTGTGACAGTGGAACAAAATCATGAGGAAGTGACGGAACCCCACAAAGTTTTCACATTGATTTAAATAATGCTGAAATACTTTTCAGTGTTATGTAACAAGTACTCAAAATGTTACATATTGTAACAATAATGGAAATCTAGAAACATCAGTATGCCAACATCGAACAAAATTTATTGGTCCAAAATATGTATTAAATGAGATTTTTTTTTTTTTTTAATCAATATGTGCTAACATAAGGGGCAGCAACAGGAAGTTGACCAAGAACATAAAGCTAGCATCTACTCACTACTCCCCACTTTCCACACAGTTGTATCGTCTCGTTATTGAAATGGGTACAACGTTGTATACCGTCCAGGTCCAGGGTCATCCTTTGTGCCTGCAAAGGGTTCCCCTCTTGTGTGTTATGGAGCATGATTGCTGGAGTGGGAATGTTTGGCTCCTATGCAATAAAAACAGATACATCTCAGTAAATAAAACCTGCTGTGAAGACAGCAAAATGACACAATGTTGCCATGATATAGATAATGCTGATTCCTAAATTTTGACCTTAAATACAGTATTTATTTAGAAAGGATGAGTCCTCTCTGAAAATGGAAGGCAGCAGAAAATTGTTGCATCCGTAATGAGTCCTGAGGAAATAAAATTATTCTGTAATATAGGCCTATAGGCCTGGATACCTGGTCCTTCTGAATCATCCAGGCAGTCATTTATTGCCCTGTGGCAGCAGTCCTTTAGGTAACACATGGATGCTCGTTGAACAATCTTTGCTGCCATTTGATCCAGCTCTGTGACCATTCTGCGATCAGCTTCTCCAAGGAATTGTTCCTTCATCTCCCAAGGAGGAATAAAAGGCGTCATCTCAAAATACTTGATGATCATAAAATGAAATAATACACAGAAAATTAAATATGGTCAATTCAGTGCTTGAAGATACCAACTATTTTAGGAAGCTTCAGTGCGGGAAACTTTTCAGTGATTTCCTCAGTCTTGGCAGTTGCCATGAAGGTCTTTCGGTATGCACGGGTTTGTCTCATTCTCTCCTTTAAAGATTTTACATCTCGGTGACATATGATTGATATGAGTGTTTCAACGCTCCCTTCAGTACTGGGGTACTGGGGCATCCATTTTGGCCACATTCAACAACAAAGTTAGGTTCACTTTGATGACATAGCTCGAGATGTTTCAGGTATCTCTCGTGTTCTAGTTTTAAGTGGACAACATTGATAGTGATAATTCATTATAACCCACCAGAAAATGTGTTGCAGTACTCTGCAAAACCCTCTTTGTCAAGTCAATGGCACACTTTAGCGTTCGTCCAAGCTGTGTGAGTCATTTCTACAAGAAAACTAACAAACAAGCAAACAAACAAAACATAACAAGAAATAAATGCTTAGTCC
>JBAMYA010091136.1:0-21751 GCA_037176975.1 Arrhamphus sclerolepis | reverse complement strand
TGTGTGTGTGTGTGTGTGTGTGTGTGTGTGTGTGTGTGTGTGTGTGTGTGTGTGTGTGTGTGAGAGAGAGAGAGAAAGAGTGCATTTAAATGTGTGACTGGTAACATTCTGTGCATATGAGGGGGGCAGCAGACAAATACAGCGTCCCCAGTTATTATCAGACATCACAACGTCATATCTAACTAGTCAGTATGTGTGATTTTTGACTGACTTGTTACACTGAATCTTTTTTTTTTGGTCATGAAAGTCTTTTTGTTAAAATAAAATAATAATAAATCAGTGTAACAGCCCAGTTGCTTGTGAATCATCACATGATAAGCAGAGTAATATATTTGAATTTTTTTTTTAGTCTTTTTGCAGTAAGGACCGAGCTGTCCTTGGACAGGACATTTCACTGCTTGCCTCACCCTGGGAACTTTGATGGAAGTGATCAATGCAAAGGATTGTTCTCCCAAGAAGAATGTTTTTAAACATAAAAGTAGGCAAAGAGAAGAAACTTCAGTATTTGATAAGAGCCATTTGCCGAGCAAGCTGCATCAATTCTTCTAGGAACCTGGTAGGCTGCTGTAAATTTTTAGTTTTAACCACATATCTTCTGTACAAATATGTTGCATCAAGAAGAAGAAAGGATTTCTGTCTCTTCATATCGTCGCTGTGTGGGGGCCATGCCATCACTTTAATTCTGAAGATGGTTCTTAACGACATTGGCTGTATGTTTGGAGTCATTGTCCTGCCACAGACTAAATTTGGGGCCAGTCTGACTCATCCTTGATAGTATTGTATGATAGATAAGTATCTTCTGTATTTCTCGGCATTGAGGACATCGCTAATCCTGAACAAATCTCCCAAGTCTATTTGCAAAGTGCAGCTCCCAACGTCCGCCATGCTTCACTGTTGCCTGTAGACGCTCATCATTGCCTTGCAACAGCCAAATACTTAAAATTCTGAGTCATCAGTCCAGACCTCCACATCGGAGGTGTTTTTTGTTTTTTTTGCTGTAATTCTTCCACGACGATCACTTCTCCATACACTGGACGGTTGTACCTGGGTCCCACTGGTTTTTGCTGGTTCTCAGCTGATGCCTGGACATCGGCCAGTTTAAAAGGGAAATAACCTTGACCGACCACTGCAGTTATGGTCCCCAACGTTGTCCGTTCTTTGTGCTTCTTCTCAAGAGTTTGAACATCATATTTTGACATCACACTCTGCTTTGATATCTTTACCTGGGAGACATCTGACTCATGCAGTCTTTATATGAGTTTGATTAAAATTCTTAACACTCTTAATCGCGTACCTTGCTATGGACTTGAGTGAATGCAGCGGTGCCCAAGTCTTTCTTTGGAAAGTTAAAACTTACTAATCTGCCAGCTGTGGTGCAGGGGACATGCTGCACTGTTGGATAATGTAACAGCTGACTCACTAAACAAAAAGAAGAGGAAAAACAAAGCAAATGCAACGATAATGAAAAGACAGCAAATCTCGCTCTTAATACTGGCGAATCGTACGCTACGCAACTGCCTGATTTTTATAATCACTGTCGGGTTGAAAACGTAAACGGGCCCTTTTCAATCTCCTTTCTAAGTTGCTAAACTCTCTCACAGCCTCTTTTCACTGTTTCTCTCTCCGCTGTTTGTCGGTGCACCGAGACCTCACAGGTGGTTTGTTTAGAAAATGGGAAGAAAACAGCTTCCTTTTTTTTTTTTTTTTTATAAAGAGATGCGCCCAGGAGAACTGTCTTTGCCATTTCTCCATACGTGCATTTTTATAGTTCCTGCTGTCATTGAGCATTGTCAACATCTGTTAAAAAGGACTGACAGATATTACTTCTACTGTGTGCTTTCCTATTGAAACGAGTATTTCAGAGGCTTTTTCTTAAAAATCCGACAGAAAAGGAATCAAAATTTATCTCCTTCAACGGTCCAGATTTTGGCACCTTAGTCTTTCAGTCTTTTAATCAAAAAAGAGCTAAACTTTTTTTCCCCCCCAAGAGACATTGGTTTTAAAATCAAATCATCAGTCCATATTTCTGCCTTTTTTTTTTTTTGATAGGTACTCCAGGTAATTAAAAATTGACAGTTAAGACAAGTAATATGAACTTTTTAAAGAAAGAGGGACATTCATGATACAGGTATTAACTGAGTTAATAATCTTTTTTTTTTTTTAATTTTGTATTTTTGGGGGAAGATAATGACAGTGATGACGTATGCGTCTTCCTTTTAGTTGAGATTTGTGTTTATTTTTGTATGTGAGTTCAGTTTTATGCAGCACTAGCAGAGATTGCTAGCACAAACTGCCTTACAACAGAAATTCATCTGTAATATAAAAATGTGGAAGAATTGTTCCCCCCCCCATGTGCACAGAATACATAACTTCCACGTTTCTCATGCAGTCAGACCAGAATTGCAGCATGTTTAAAAAGTAAAACTTTTTGCAGAGCTGATCTCATCTCACCCTTTTGTCACCAGTGTAGAACTATTATAAACAAAAGTGCTGTCGTCCTGGGAGGCTCAAGGTCAAAGATAGACAAAGTTGCTCTCTGGTTTCCTTTTATTAAAAACATTTCTGTCACAGACCGTCCCAACTGTCTTTTACACACAACGATCAGTCACAACAGACATATTTTCGCCACCACGCGTGCCAATCAAGGTCGGTTTACCGTCCCAGAACAAAAAACAAGCTTCATGCAGCCCACTGCAGTTCACCCTGATTTCTTTTTCTTTCTTTTTTTCTCCCTCTAGTAATCATGAAACTAAACCACTTTAAATTCAGAAGGAAAGATGTCATTTTTTTCTCTTTCTTACAATAGATATGAAGCTGTTCAACACATTTAAAAATCTGTTCTTCTTCCTGTCTAACATTAATGAAAACCTGAGGTTTGCTTCATTTTATAGTCATTGTTTTGCACTTTTCTGCCCGAAACCAGTTGATGCTGTTTAACTCTCAGTTGGAAAATTAGGCTGCAATGAATTTGTCGTAATTCTTAAAATGATATTACTCACAAATAAATTTATGAACTCAGTACATAATGCTTTGGAATTACTCTGTCTGGCATGGTCACCTGACATGATTGTCACCTTTTTGTTTGTTTCAGAGAAAAGAAGCAGAAAATTCAGGACATCAAAAATAATATTAAAGAGGCTATTGAGGTAAGTGTTTTTTTCTTTTTGGTTTTTGTTTATTGAGTCTTCGTATTCATCTTCTTCATATTTTTGGTGTATTTAATCTGGTTCTGTGTGTTTACAACAGACCATAGTAACAGCCATGAGCACCCTGACACCGCCGGTGCAGTTGGCATGTCCAGAAAACCAGTACCGGATCGAATACATCCTCAACCTCGTCAATCAAAAGGATTTCGAGTTTCCATCTGTAAGTAGAATAACAGGAGAGACACGCATCTCTATCATCGTGGATGTTGAAGCTTAACAAGTAATTTCTGACTGTGCAGAGATGGTTTTTAAAAAAAAATAAATAAATAAATACAAAATACTTATAACCTGCAGTTAACTACCACATAATTCAGCTTTGAACCTTCATTTGCAGGTCTTCAGCATTTCAAGTGTAATACCACATCGCAGTATTTAATTTATGATGTATTTAATATCTGCATTTGCAGCTCAGTCAGGTTTGGGTGTGTTTGCGTTTCAGTGCATGATAGTAAGCGCATGTTGCAACAAGGGACTGCATTACCAACCCACCGGTTTATCGGTGGCCCCATGAGCATCGCCTGTGTGGGTTTAGTAGTCTCGATGGAACATTCCCATTAACTAATTATCCAAGCCAAGAGAGTAAACCACGGGTCCCCTGTGTTGTCGCCATGGCTCAATTCAATTTTCCACTAGTGGTCTCACCTGTGTGTACAACCTGACGTTGAAGACATCATAGAGGCATCTGCCTTCTTCAGTTCAGACTTGAAATAACATGGTATTTATCATACCATATGAAATGATGAAATTTTAAGAAACACAGAACAGTTAACGCGAGTTGATGCTGATAAATGTTGAGCGTTTTGAGTCACTTTTACAAACATTGCAGCAAACTATCGTTCTAGCGGACATGAAAGCGATGATGAAGAAGTAGCAGCGAAGGAAATTATCTACCAGGATTACCAGTTTCATTTCTTGCATCCGTGTCAATACATCAGCTTAGCTTAGCTTAGCTTAGGACGCAGAAGTATAAATCGGACTTTAACTAGGCTCAGGTTCAACGCAGTACTAGTTAAACATATAACATTTTGGTTTTAACCTGCAGCAGAGGTTGATGTTAAACATGAAGTACTGAAAGTATGCTACAGCCTCAGTATGAAGCTCCACTACACGACAACTACAGTCTACATGAAATCAACTGTTTTACATGAAAGAAATAATTAAACACATTTCGCAATCACCAAAATAAGATTTCTTAACTGTAATAAAAGACATGTATTGAATTGTCGTCATTAAAAGTGATGGGATTATTTTACCTCACCCATCTAATGAAATGCTTGGTCCACAGATTATGCAGAAAATATTAAGTTAAATTGGTCAAATATCAGATAATCTACCTGTACTGGTATAATTTAAGTATGTCGTTGTACAGGTGCCACGTACTTCAGAGCAGCTGCAGTTTAACTGACTGATGCATGAATAAAATGAACTTGGAACGAGATTGTGAGAATTATTGCTGAACATGTCAAGAGCTGAAAATGTCAGCGATGCCACACTAGCTATGTTTGACTTGATGGATCACTGGCATTCTTCAGGTTATTGAGTCTACACACACACAAAATAAATAAATAAAAAACCTGCTCAAGCCAAGGCTGAATTGTGCATCCTGGAGGACCAATTCAACAGCAGCTTCTGAACACTGAACGCAGCGGTGCCAAAAAATTTAAAAACCTTATGGAAGCGCAGGATGGTCGATGCGCCAAGAGCACTCCACGACCAAATGCGTACTGCACACACCAGAGCCACGTAACACAGGAAACGCCACGGATCCGCTGAATCTTCTGAACACGATAGAAGACAGCGATGGTCTTCCTGCAGCCCAGTCCAGACGGGTTTTACAGTTCATGGTTATCGTTGTTGCTTAAAGTTGGTCAACCCCAAATAAAGTGACCAAAATACATGCTCTGAAGAACGTGAAGAGTTTATAGGTTTTTTTTTTTTTTTCAGCTTTTTAAAGAAAAAAAAGAGGAAATTTTTCAAAATAAAACAAAAATTGTAGCCATTCTGCTGCTATGTAGTAAAACATGGACCAAATGTAAACCTTGTTTCTTCATAAGGATTGTTTTGATTCTGCAGTTATAATCATGTCTTCTCTTGTCCTCATTCTTGTGGTGTTGTACTTTAGGCCAAACATTTCACAAATACCCTCTGGGACCGTCCAATAAGATCCAGTGAAAACATTAGCTGTTGAGCTGCATGCCTTTTATGTCAAGTCTGAGAATTTGTTGATACGTATAGTTAAAGATTATCGATTCTGCCTATGAGTCAGATTCTTTTAGTTTACTTTTCGACTCTGGGTCTAGTTTTAATGAGGAAGCAAATGGTCCTACTGACGACCACTCGATTCCCTCACTTCCCTCCCTCCATCAGCATTTAAGGTCTATTTAAAACACCCCACTGACACTTTTAGAAACACAACCTGAAGTTAAATATGCAAATTGCTCATATGTTATGATGAACGTGCCATATTTCAAATGTATGTTCGTCTTTAAAATAAGTGATTAGAGTATCTGCATTTTATTAGAATTAACAGTCCATATGAGGCATTAAGACTGTAAAATCTGGCAATGACATCATTAATTCTGTGCGCTCCTCATTTACAGAAGCTCTACACACGGTGGGAGGCAGCAGGCAGTAGATTTTGTTGTTTGCATCTATGAAAAGTTGAGAACTACTCACATTTTCACGATTGCCAAAACCTGGTCAGAAATTTCACTGTGCTCACGTTTCATGAATGAGCATGTTGATTAGAGAAGCCAACAGAAAATATTCATTAATTATCTTAACCCACTTCTACACAGGATCACAGGGGGTCTGGAGCCTTCAGCATCTACTAATAACAAAAGTAAAACAGTGCAGTGATGAACCACAGGCTTTCACATACTTTATTAAAAACAAATATCACACCTTTTAGACCCACAATAATGGAAAAATATGTAAACCTGAGAGTAAAATTGTCAATTTGAGCACATTACATGTGAAACAGGAGCATTTCATCCCCAAATATTTTACATTTTTATACAAATATAATTTGAAGATGTATAAGCATGCATAAATGGTCATAAAACTGTCAAATAGAAAAAATTAATATTCTGTAACCTGTAGATCATGATGTTAAGTTAATGTCTGCATTATTAGTGATTTTAATGTTTGTTTTTTCAATAAAAAATAGTTTTTATCAAAAGATAAACTGCCCACTCCTCGTCGGTGCATGTTACCCCACAGGACAGCGCAGCTTGACTTGACTTGGGTGGCGTCGTGTTTTAGTAAGCTCGTCAGTTGTATGGCCTCCCATTAAGTTGACATTGCGCATTGCTGCAACTTTCTGACTCCTTAAAATGAAGATTTTGTGGCAGGAACACTTTGTTCACCGGGTATGAAGAATGTCAGATGCAGCGATGTGCTTAATCAATGCCAGCGTGCCATTAATTCCATCTGAAAGTGTCTTTCACTAGTTAGGTGCCCCTCTTTGCCTTCACCCCTATTTACCTCTGCTGAAATGTACACAGGCATCGCCCAGGCACAACATGCATTGCATGTGTTGTCAATAAAAACGCTGTGCACTTGGTGACCTCAGACAGACGTGGACAACAGCAGACATCCTTATTGTCCCTTTTGTCTGCTGTCACATACACACATATATATATATATATATATATATATTTATTATTTATTTTTTTCTTTCCATGTCTCTCCTCAGGTGTTTTATGATCATGCAAAGACATTGTGGCAGGATGAAGGGGTCCGAGCGTGCTACGAAAGATCCAATGAGTACCAGCTAATTGATTGTGCACAATAGTAAGTAACTGAACTTCACAGAACTTCACAGTGACATGACTTTTCCACCAAACCTTTTTTTTTCCTCCTTTTCTCACAGCCTTGCAGATAAAACTATTTTCTTTGGTTGAGGAAGTTCCTCTTCTCACTGATTTGAACTGTTACATCACAATCGCATGGCATTTCTTTATGTGATTTAGTTAAACTTTTAGATAATACAGAATTATGAGGACGGCCAGAACTCTGATGGATGTCATTAATTTTTCATTATCTAGTTGGTGGTGGCATAATAGGGGTTTTAAGGGTGTCACAAATGATCTTTATTTTTCTCATTTCTGATTACCTAACATTAGAACAGTGACTAGACAAACCAGTTGAACTACATCTGAATGTTTGTGGTTTTTATGGTTCTACACCCGTTAAGATTGACTTGAAACCTGGGATCTTTTTTTTTTTTTTCTCTTTACAAGTGAGGCTGTATGAACGTCCTTATGAGGAGTTTGTGTCTTACCTGCATCAGACAGCAGTCACAGCACTCAGTTTGGAGAACCAGAGAGGAATTCTGTTAAACTGATTGTTTTCTCTGTGTCGTTTTATAGAATATTTTACTTAAAAAGGAGGAATGGGGGGAAAAAAAAAAACACAGCTTCCCAGAGTAAATGGAAGAAGACATGAGCACCACCCAGATAGTACAAGTTTGAAACTGATTTCAGCTTAATACCGAGTAGCTAATAAGTCAAACAAGCTGGTCACTGTCTAAACTAATTTTATTGCTGTCTGACTTAAAGCCGTTAAAGTCGTTTGGAAAAGAAGACGCAACCTCTTTCAGTTCTGGAGGTTTATGCAGTGACGCGCCACTGCTGTCCACAGCCACACTAACGCAGTCATACCAGATTCGCCCACGGTCCCTACCACATCCTTCTGAACTTTTATTCCGCAGATTTTTTTCTGATTCTTGTGCCTCCACGTGACCACAAACTTTGATCATAAAAAAGGATGATTGAGCCGCTGCGATTATTGATTTGCCTTCCATATTTCTGTATTGTGACGTCCAATCATGGGCAGATATGAGCTGCCATAACCCCCCCCCCGTATGATTTCTACGCTCTACCTGCTTAGCCACAGCCCGATTGGCTGACACATGTGTCGATGCGCTGAAAGCATGGGATCCGTCATAAACGCATGCAAGGCAACAACGGGTGACATCATCCCATTATAATCTATGGAGACTGACGCAGAGAAGTACGCAGAAGTTTGAGATCGCGTCAGCATATATATATATATATATATATATATATATATATATAAATAAACGGGTTTCACAAATCTCTCCTGTCTAAAAGATAATTTAATCCAAGTTTGAGAGGACTCAGTTGCACCAATCAGAAGCTATCTTTGGAGTCTCATCAAACTCTATCAAAGTATCCCTTTTTGAAATTATTGCTGTTATTTGTGTTTTGTTCTGTTTTTTTATTTAAAAAGTGTCATTTTCATTATTCCTAACCAACAAAAACAGCATTAAATATATAATTATAGATAACACATTCATTTTAAGGTTTACAACTTTCAAATGTCTGATGCTTTGTTGAGACATCTGTCGATTTGATTTGCTCTGTTAGAAGTCTGGTCTTTAGTTTAACGACACGTTAGTGATGAAACCTGAGCGTAACCTCAAATAAGTACCTTTCCGTATAAATGAGGTGCCATAAAAATGAGTTATGCGCTAACACATCATGAGGAAGTGCTACAGGAGTAACATCTAGTGGCAGAAGCAGGAAGCAACGGCACGCTGTCTAACAAATAAAGTCCTATTTCTGAAGTCAGTTATCTTCATTTTCCTCTGTTTCTCTTTCGGTTAAATTCGAATGAATCTTCTTACCGACATATTTTTCTTAGAATAAATGTTTTTGCTCCGTATCAGTAGCCGTACGTGCAACTTTCTGAGTTGTAGTGATTTTTATCTCTGTGTATGCTGAGTAATCCCAACAAATGTGGGTCAAGTCATACTCATTTAGAAACGAATCTGAGGCAAATCCCTGGTCGTGATCTTAAACAAGCAACGCATAGGTTGCATGAGTGTGTCTTGTCTGTGTTTACAGCGGCTCAGAGCTGAAAGCAGCGTTTCGAAAGAAAAAGCCATTTGAGGGGGACGGAGTAATGTAACAGCAACAGTTTGTTTTGGAGTGGTTTGGTGCAAACATGGCTGAGGCTGAGTCATCTACAGATAAAAGGATGTTTGGAGGGGGATGAGGGGTGAGGAGGATACCTTTGCTGCTCAGCTCTAGACTATTCTAGACCATGAGACTGTAGCCTTGACTAAATATAACAAGCATTTCGTTTAGACCTCCACATTAGGCTGCTTATTTTCTTTAAATAGTTTACATGATGGAAACACTCACCACCTCCCCACTCCCAGGTGCTGGAGATAGTACAGTCCAACACTTTGCCCCCCCCCCCGCTCATACATCAAACACAAAAACACACACTCATCCTCCCCTGCTTTCTTTCCCTCCGTCTCTGTCTTCCGTTCCTCCATCCCTCTGTCTTCTCTCTGGAGCGGCTCCAGCTGCACAAGATTGGGAGCTGATAGACTATTAATAGCACCTGTGGTTGGGTCTCCATGGTAACCGCGCTGCAGGCCAGGGCGCTGGGGAGCTATTTTTGAAATCTGCTCTGTAATGTCAGACAGTCGCCGCTACTACACTTTCATTCTGTCTCTGTCTCTCAGTCTTCCTCCTGCTTTCCATGTATTTATACAGGTTTGGACAAGCACTTATCTTTTTTTTCTATTTCTTTTTTTTTTTTCCCCATCGGTGCACAAAATCCACAGTTCAGTTTGTATCTGGGTATTACATTCACTGTATACAAGACACACAACCTTTTTTTGAACCTGATTGTGTGACATTTAATCAGACTAAACTTTTCCTGTTTAGGTCAGTTAGGATTTTTTGTTTGTTTTTTTCTCTAAAGAAGTTTACATATTCATTGAAGATTGCTATGCCTTTAAATAATTTGGAAAAGCCCAGATGATGATGATGATGTGGCTTTGAAGCTTCTGGTAGGTTAACTGACAATATCTGAGTTAATCTGAGGCACCCCTGTACATGTATTTTAAGGGACACCTCAGACACACTGCTCCCTTGTGTAATATCATGGAAAATCAAAAGAAATCACCCCACCTATAAGAGAATTGAGAATTATGGACCTCCACAAGTCTGGTTCATCCTTGAATACCATTTCCAATTGTTCAAACAAAAATACACAAGTTTATGTCCAGCCATGATACCACTCAGGAAGGAGACGGGTTCTATGTACCAGAGATGAACGTTCTTTGGTGCGAAATGTGTGTGTCGACCCCAGCACAAACGCAAAACGCCTTGTGAAGATTCTGGGGGAAATGACTCCTGTACTGACCTGTGCTGAAAGGTCACTCAGCCAGGAAGGAGCCTCGACTCCAAAGGCACCGTGAAAAAGCCAGATTACAGTTTTCAAATGTACACGGTGACAGAGACCTTAATTTTTGGACACATGTCCTGTGCCCTGAAACTAAAAAGCAGGAAAGAGGAAGAAGCTTGCACACCTAAGAACACCACCCAAACTGTGAAGTACGGGGGCGCTTAGCTGCAGGAGGGACTGTCAGACTTCACAAAATAGATGGCATCAAGTGCACACAGATGGCATCAACCACACGATGCATCATTGCCCTGAATTCCATCCCTAACGTCCAAACGTACTTCAGTATGAAATATACCATTAAAGTTAAGAATTCCTGTCCTGTCCAGAAACCATTGCAGAGTATAAACAAAACCATCAAGGAATCAAAAAGGAGTTAGTAATTAACTTTTCCTTTTATCATTTACCATATATTAAATACAGCTGCAGGTTGGATTTTTTTTGTGTAGAATATTTTAGTTGTCACTAAATGTGAGCATATCTTTTATTTATTTGTTTTACTTTTTTTTTTAAATCTAACAGGTTGTTTAGGAGATGGTGTTCAAACTGTTTCTTTTTGTTGTTGCTGATGATGTTTCTCATTGTGCTCATCTGTGCACCTCGCCGAACATAATCGTACAGAGTGAAGTCATCATCTGATCTTACCATATGTTTTGTTTTTTCTTGCCCTTTTTTTCAGTTTTCTAGATAAGATCGACATTGTGAAACAAAGTGACTACACTCCAACAGATCAGGTGGGTTCACGTCTCTTTCAAATATTTAAACTCCCTGTGTTGGCGAGTAAAACGGCGCTGGGAGATTTATTTTTATGTGAAAAAGGCAGACAGCCTCAATATAATCTCTTATGATGTTTTTAAAGTATATAAATGTTCAAGCTGCCTTGTCGAAGGTCTGAAAATCAAGATATAGACAATATGCCCCTGATTTTAGAATATAAGTTCAGAGAAGGGGGAGAAGTCATTTGTACAGCATAACCATTATTCCAGATTTTCTAGCATAAGCACAAAAAAATTCAGTGAATTGTCTTAAATTGTTTTATTTTCCCAGGATTTGCTTCGGTGCAGAGTTCTGACTTCAGGGATCTTTGAGACAAGATTCCAAGTGGACAAAGTTAATTTCCAGTAAGTGAGAGCAATTAGAAGTGAATTTCCTACAAAAGTGACGCCGTTCGGTATCCAGACAAATCATCAGAGACTCTTAGTATCAGTTTTTGAGCATCATGACAGTATTTTCCATGTTGACACCAACGTGTCTCGTTTCATTTGCACAGTATGTTTGACGTTGGTGGTCAAAGAGACGAACGCCGGAAATGGATTCAGTGCTTTAATGGTAACTTGTTGAGTTTCTGCTTCTTCTTAATCCCCGTAGTTTATGTCATGTCCGTTTGCTCTGCTTGATGTGAACCTTTCTCTCTTTTTTTTTTTCTTTTTTTCTTCCTCACCTGTAGATGTAACGGCCATCATCTTTGTGGTGGCCAGTAGCAGTTACAATATGGTGATCCGAGAGGACAATCAGACCAACCGTTTGCAGGAGGCCCTCAACCTTTTCAAGAACATCTGGAACAACAGGTGAAAGAGGATTCCATGCCTTTCTTGTTGTCCTAGCTTGCACTCTGGTTTCTTGGGATGTAGTAGCAAATGACAAAAAAAAAACAAGCCCACTGAGGTGTACACAGTAAGTTTGGTGTACAAAAAACAAAAAAACAACCCCACCTCTACAACAAATAGTAGAGGAACTAGTGTAGCTCCTCGCTTTATTCAGAATAATTGGCATTATATTACAAATTAACTCAGAACCTTTGCAGTGTGTGTCACATCACTTAGCCCTTTTCGTCTTTGTACTGTACCAGTGCTGCTGAAAATGGACTTTTGCAGAGATTACAGTTAGCTATCAAATAATAAATGGACTAATGACTGCAAACCAAACAGGATGTGGAATCCTTCAGAAAATTTAAGGCATGTCAAGGGCTGGTTGCTGATTAGAGTTGGTACTTCATATTTCTTTCCGCTGGCTAGTATGTTGCTGTCCTGTCCTTGGGCACTGTATCCAAATAAACATGTTAATGATATCAGCACAAAAACAGCCTTTATCAGAGGATGAGGATCCCTAAGTGTTATCTCTGTCCTTTCAGCATCATGCGTTGTGCGTTGTGTCCTGCCATCTTGGTTCTCTACCCAGGAACCTCTGCAGAGTACTTCCCGCAAATCTCCACCTGAGAGTCTCTTTATGTTCACACATGCATTTGACTGCAGGAAAAAGTCCAGAACTAATAATTTATAAAGTTGTGACAATTTTTCTGGTGCACATATTTTAAAATGCTTTTAAGTGAAATATTAGGTTGAACTGTACTTATACTGAGTCCAGACAGACACAATATTTCCATCCTTTTTTTTTTTTGGAAAATGCCAGTTTGTTTGTTTTGTCTGTTGTTGTTTTTCCTCCTCCAAATTGATTGTTGTGCATGCAGGTCTGTGTGCACGCAAGAATATTATTTCCCACTAATTAGTGCTGTGCAATATGGGAAAAATTTATATCCTGATAACGATATATAGAATTTCTTTTTAAAATTATATATATCCACACAAGAATGCAAATTTCTCTTGTCTTATCTCCTTTTCTTATTTTCTTACATATTTTGCATATCACCTTGTTTTGGTCGATGTCTGTCTTTTTATATCCAAACCAAAACCGAACAGCGGAGTTCCTTTTCCCTCCTTTGGGCACCATTTCCTCCTCTTTTGGTTCGACGTTAGTTGTGCACTCCATCCCTACGTCCATGCTAACACTAGCGGAATCTAGCTCTCATGCAAATAGAAAACAGTGAGCAGTCGGCCCGCATGGTCAACAATCAGCCGTAAAGGAGTTTGTGTCGTAAAATGCTGCCGAAAGCGGCAACGCAGCCGCAATTATATTATCTGAGCCCTTACACGTTAAAATTACGGTAAAAAACGGTAGAGGACTGTATCGTACATTTTTCTATCGTTTAACGATATATATCATGTTGTCACACAGCACTATGCTGGAGGGATTATATCTCTCAGCTGGTCTCCGGAGAAGCTGGAGGAGGTGGCTGAGGAGAGGAAGGTCAGGGCCTCTCTTTTTAAGCTGTTGCCCTGCAACCTGGATCCAGATAAATGCAAGTTGATGAAAGGATGGATCAGCTGGTGATGTGGTCCAGTCAGAACAACCAGGAGCTGAACACGCTCAAGCTGGTGGAGATGTTTGCGGATTTTAGGAGACATCCCCCAAATCTGCTCCCCCTCACAGTCCACAGCAGCTCTGGGGCCATCGTGGAGAACTTCAGATTCCTGGGCACAAGCATCTCTCAGGATCTGAAGTGGGAGCAGAACAGCAGCCCCAGCAGCAGATGTTCTTCCTTTGGTTCTTGAGGAAACATGGTCTGCTCCAGGAGCTGCTGCTGCAGTTCTACCCTGCAGCCATCTAGTCTGCCCTGTGCACCTCCATCACTGCAACCAAACAGGACAGAACCAGACTGCAGCACACTGGGAGGACTGCAGAGACATCATTGGAGCCACCCTGCCCTCGATCCGGGACGTGTACTGCTCCAGAACTGAATCTGAAAAAAGAGGGCAGGGAACATCATGAAGGACTCCTCTCTTTGAGCTACTTCCATCTGGCAGGTGCCTCAGAGTCCTCCAGACCAGGACTACCAGGAACCAGAGCAGCAGCTTCTCCACAGCCTTCACTAACAAAAACTGGAACTGCTGATTTAACAACTGTCACTCATCGTTATTTTCACGTTGCACTGCACTTGCAATCATTGCACATAAAGCATCTTTTATGTGTATAGACAGTTTTTATATGCATGTAGCTTTCTTTTAATGTTGCTTTTATTTTTATGTTATTTAATTATTTATCACAAAGCATACGAGAGCCAACAACTGACTCCATGTACGTGTCTACGTAGCTGGAGAATAAAGCTGATTCTGAAAGATCTCAGACGCCTCAGTGAAATAATCAATGATGTTTCATTTAATAGTGTTGACTCATCCTGTTTGCGCTTCATTGTTCGTTGGAACAACATATCATTTCTCTGGATTGTTGGTGAACTAAACTATTACACTTCTCGTTTCCGATCCTCTTTTTTTTTTTATTCATCTTTTTTTAGACTACTGCAATAACTCTGTTATCAATTATGAAAAAAGTGTCTGTGTTGTGAGTTTGTGTCTGGAAGAGACAAAGATGATAGCAGCTATTAAAAGTGAACCTGTTTGCTCTCTAGTCTGTCGTTGTGCATCTTTACAGTTTTGTTTGTTTCTCTTCACAAGTCGAAGTAATCAGTGCAATAGTCTGTTCATTACTCTTTCTGTGCAGCAGTTTTATGTTTAAGGTTATTCATTATTTATTCATTTATTTATTTATTCTTTATTGGGCAGAGTCGGTGCACCGCCACATGCAGCAATACGAGGTCGAGTACCTGCAGTTTGCTTTCCGCTGGATGAACAACCTCCTGATGAGGGAGCTGCCGCTGCGCTGCACGATCAGACTGTGGGACACCTATCAGGTACAATCAGGAGCACACAAACACACGGCTGAGAAAATGCTCAAGAATGGGGATATTTGCTGGTGATGACATCTAGAATTGCCTTTTCGGCTCCATCATTTCCCAGCAATATGATACAGCATTACCTATCAGTCCGTCTGTCTTATCTATTCAATCTATGTTATTTATTTAATTTAATTTATCTTATCCATCTAATCTTATCCATCGATCTGTCTTCTACAAAGCTATTCAGAGCTTGCAGGTTGGGTGATATAGTCTTAACTCTGTTTCTTTGCTGCTAACAAATTTGAGCTTGAAGAACTTGATGATAAGACAAAATGAATGTAATTAGGCTCCAAAAAGGATTATCATAATGATGACCAGCAATAGATGAAGTACCAGTTACATCATAGAACAGAGATGTCAGACTGCTTCTTTGAACACATGGAGCAAATGTTTTAACATATTGGTTGCTTTCTTAATTATGGCGGCTTTGCACTTCTCTGGGTTTGAAAGAAGAGTTTTTTTTCCAGTTTAACTTAATCCTTTTTTTTTTTTAACTGTATCATGTAAAAAGGTCTTTCAGTATGGTGCCTTCATTCCACTTCACCATCCTACATAACATGTACAAACAAACATTTGACTGCATGTGATGCTTGCAATCTGCAACTGGATATTTAAAAGACTTTAAAGAGACAGGAAGCAGGTAATCTCGAGGAAGAAAGAAGCTCCCATCAGAAACATTTGGGAACTCGGCAAAGTTCTTCAATTCTGTGCAGATCCTGAATTCAGTTGCAGGCCCAGTGCTTTCCTATTCGTGCTGGGTATTTTTCACAACAGCACTAAAAAGGAATATCACTTTGAATTGTGCTCCATTATATTGATGTGAGTAGAAAATGTGCAGTGCTATTACAATCCAAACAAATGTAGACCTCTTGATCCTGTTGCCCTGCAACATCTATAGAGTTTAATATAGGCAGCACCTATAGTTAGGCCAGGTTGTTAACCTCAGTTGGCATTGTCAATAACGCCTAATGTCTAATATTGATTCAGGGGTGTATGTGTGTGTGCTGGCATGTGTGCCTGTGGCCTGAGCCGAGTACATAGAATGGATTTTCCAGTTGATGCAGAGGTTGAGAGTGTAAGGCATGTGATCACATCATGGTGTTTGATTAGGTGAGACATGCTGAAGAGGAATTAGGAGCTGAAGCAGGCTTTCATGTGGTCCTCTCTATTACTGACTCCACTGTGAGGCACCACGCCTGCCAAAATCAAATATTAATAAAGTTAGAATTTCTGTAATTTACATGTGAAAATTATCTTTTCATTTACCTTTTACTTCTAGGTTTATTTATATATTTATTCATCCATTTGTACACGTCCTGATTTACTTGGATATTTCTTTCTTCCTGTGTTGGTTTATTTCTGCAGTTTTTATCGTAATAAGGTGGTTCCAGCATTCACACATTTCCAGGTCAACTGTGCCAACAGGGCAGCCACACTGGAGTTTCTCATTAATCAAACCAGACCTGCCAAGTGTGAACACACCCTAAAAACTGACAGAAAACAAAGATGTGAAGCAGTTTTCAGCTCAAGCGCCGAGTCCATTGCCATCAGACCATAGCTTAAATTACTAAATAGCAAATGAGTCACATTTAAGTCTTTATGAACTCTTACTGAACTTGGAGCAGCATGACTTAAATGATATCTGACAGGTAAAAGCCAGAAAGGTGCCTGACTTGAATTAAAACACCTTTAGGTTACTTTAAGTACAGGCTGCAGTACACTTGTCCCTTTCAAATAGGAGGCTCATGTCAGCACATTACGAGGATGCCGCGAGTTAACTAGGCAGGTTTTTCGAGAGTGAGGCTTTTTGAGGACATCTTGGCAGTGATCTGCATTTCAAAATGTTTTTAGCTGACTGCAGTTGAAGTCTGTTCCTCTAACAGTCAAAGCTCTGGTGGGTTCCCTCTCGTTTCATTTATTCATTAATAGATTAATGTAGGAAAAGGACCAGAGCTGCACTGAGTGATTTTTGTACATCAGCGGACTTGTATAAGGGCGCTTGTACAGCCACTTGGGCCCACAAAACATAAGGAACATAAGAGGTATACCTGAAGGCCATAGACCAGGTTCACACCGTACGATTTATGCTGGATCAGACGAAAAATGCACAATCGTGGGGAAAAATCGGCCATGGTTGTACAATGTGACGGAGCGCAGATGAAAGATAAAACCGTCTTGCAACAGACGGGCTGCGACAGACATCAGGCAGTGTCAGAAATTTGGAAAAATCATCTCAGTGTGTAACATCTTCTCACAGCCTCAACGATCTCTGTGAAGTCCTGAAATAAAGTAAAAATCATCATGTCTACACAGCACAGTAGCCTAGCAACAACAGCGCTAGATACAAGGGAGAAACGGGAAGAAAATGAGCAAATCGTATGAAGAAGAAAGACGCTACTTTTTCTTGATTTTATTTATTTTCCTTTCAAACCACAAGAACACCAGAACAGCAATGCTAACTTCAGAGTCATCAGCACATTAGCAGCAACCTGCTAATTCCGCTAACGACCTAGTGACACAAGGTGGCTGCGTTTCGAGCTTGAAAACCCTCTAATTCACTTCTGTCGTAGCCACGATTCACCAAATATTAAATCGCACAGTGTAACCTGCTGTAAATTAACTATCTACCGATTCCAAGTCGTGCAGTGTGACTTTAATTAATCTTAGTGATTTGAATTAAGATTGTAAAAATTGTACAGTGAGAACCCGGCATTAGTGTATGCTATAGTGTATCATAGTCTTTATTCTAGGTCCTCTAATGCATAGTGTTCATATTAAAAATCAGTGCTTCTTCATTCTGAGTCGGGAGATAAAAATGTCCACCATCTCCTGTCCTGCTTGTATAAAGTTCTGTCTCTCTAAAATGTGTCCCTGAACGCCATTCACATCTTAGTTTTAGTTTAAGGCTTGTGTATTTTGGTCCTAAATCACTTTGCACACTTTGTTCACACATTTAACATAAAATCTCATTTTTCCACATGAGAACAAAATGAAGACAGTAATAATATGATGAGTCACATGCAGCTCAATTGACTTTGGACCATCATGAAATCATTTACTTGTCCTTCTCTTACTTTTGGATACAGACATTTTTGATAAAGAATTCTTTTCACAGTCGTTTTCATTCTGCAGGTGTTTAAAAGAAAATATCTGTGGGTTAAACTATAAAATGACAAAAATCACAAGAACAAAATTACAACTGTAGTTATTTATGGCACAAGGAAGACTCCAGTCCACCTCTGGCCTAAAAGTGAAACTGGGAGTAAATCATTAAACAGTGTTGTCTCTTTGCCGTGACTTGACGACACTAGAAGTACATTTTGCACTTGTAATCCATCTGTTAAATATTTGATGGTCTACAATGCTGCTTGGATTGTAGCCTCATCACGTACAAGCATACGTTCGCACAAAGGTTCGTGCCACACGCATGAACCCTTTTGACAGGCGGTCACAGTCCCTCACCTCCGGTCCTAACCTGGTGGGGGAACTGGGTCATTTCCACTCTGAGCTGACAGCAAAGCTCAAAGCTGTTGCTGTGTTCAGCTGCGCCTTTTCCTTTGTTTCATTGAACCAGTATTCCTCACACACGTCATGTGTCCCGTCTTCCTGTCGTTTTTGTCTTTTGTGTCTCACCATAATGTACGAGCAGGTGGATATTTAATGCTAAAATCATGCTTTTGTGCTCGTCTGTTTGTTTCCCTGCATTGTAATATATTTCATATTGATATGATCTTTTTCATTAACGATTTGGTTGTTGCAGAGCTCCACGTTCTTTGGTTGCTCAGTCCAGTAAGACACAAGGATGTTTGCTGTAGTGGCTAAGAAAGGATTTTTGTGCCTTTTGCTAAGGCTGATTATAAATAGAAAAGACCTTGCACTTTGCCTCTGAGCCAGTGTGTGTCTGTATCTTCCAATGGACATTTTAACCTGAGTGTTGTAATGCCTCCATCGAGGTTTTCTCTCTGCAGTTTGGCCATCTGTTCACTAGTCTGATCCAACGCAAGACATGCTCCCTGTCTGTCCGACTCCTATCATCTCTCTTGCTGTCATCAGACTCTTCCCTGCACTCTTTCCATCCCTCTTTTAATTTTTGTCTTTCCTTAATCTTGCCCTCATTTTATTCCTTTTGTCTTTTGCTTTTTTCTATCCTCACCCCTCTGCTGATCTTAAAAAGAACAAGAAGCAAGAGGGAAGATGCAGAGAAGAGTGATTCAGAGTGAAATTCACACACAGACTCTTCCTCAACAGGCAGACACACAAAGACGAAATTATCCCTGTTGTGTGGAGCATGAAATTAGTAAGAAGCTCAGCGTGGCAGCATTAGCATTACTGTTAAAGCGATACCATGACATTTTCCGGTTCTAAAACATGGTCCTCTTTGATGTGGATGGTTAAATTTACCGATCATGGAACTGTTCAGTTCAGTGTTGCTAGTGACCATGTTTAAAATCTGTGAGTAATGTGTGATTAAAAATATAGACTGCCTGCGGAAAAATGTGGTATTTCACTGCAACGTAGGTCAAGATAATTTATCCTAGATTAAGATTAGAAGCACCAGCTGAATGGAATAAACACATATCAGACTATGTACATGTATAATATTGTAGAAGATACATAATATTGTTATATTTAATCCTGTTCTGTTTAACTTGTTGATTTGTTCCACTTAGGATGCTTCCATAATGCTTCATTCACACACACACACACACACACACACACACACACACACACACACACACACACACTCATGCATTAGATCAATTTATTTGACTGAATTATTCCTATTATTGCTACTCTAAATCAACATTATAGTTCATGTAAATGACCCTGAGTGGAATTCAGTGTGGCCAATTACATTAAACATGTTTTTTGGACTGTGGGTCAAAGCCGGGGTGCCCAGAGGGAACCCATGCAGATACAGGTACAACATGTGACGAGACCAGTTGCTGGAGTTTTATGAGAGTGGCCCACAAAAGCAGTAACGTGCACCTTTGTTGTCCCGTTCCTCTCATTCATCTGATGCACAGTTCTTGCTGCTCAACAGTCCTGGGCCTTTGTTGCTGAATTTTTTGTATTATGATGTGCCAAATATTTTCTGTTGGTGAAAGAAAACATCTGGATGCAGTCAGGTCAGTTCAGCACCCAGACTCTTCTCTTGCAAATCCATGCTCTTATGATGCATGCATTATGTGGTTTAGCAATGTCTTGCTGAAATTTGCAAGACCTTGCCTGAAGGAGATGTTGTCTGGGTGGGAGCATATGTTCCTCAAAAACCTCTATGTGCTCTTCAGCATTGATGATGCCTTTCCAGATGTGTAAGCTGCCCACACTATAGGACCTTCTACACCTATGCAACCCCATAAGAGCAGACTGCAAACTTTGAACTGTCCATTGATGACAAGCTGGATGATCCCACTCCTTTCCAGTTCACAGAACATTGTATTCACCATTTCCAAAAAGGATTTCGAATCAGTTTCATCTGACCACAGAACAGTTTTCCATTCTTCCTTAGACCATTTTAGATCAGCTTTGGCCCACAGAAGACAGAATTAACTTAGCATTTGTGGATTTCACAGGAAACTGTGTTCACAGACAGTGATTTCTGGAAGCACTCCTGATAGTAGTCTGCTCAGACTGTTCATGAAAAAGAGGCTCAAACCCAACTTTAAACACAACAAT
This sequence comes from Arrhamphus sclerolepis, assembly GCA_037176975.1. Classification (NCBI taxonomy): domain Eukaryota; kingdom Metazoa; phylum Chordata; class Actinopteri; order Beloniformes; family Hemiramphidae; genus Arrhamphus; species Arrhamphus sclerolepis. The sequence continues at coordinate 1,069 of JBAMYA010091136.1, read as the reverse complement.
GAAAAATTTGAAGCCTGATCTGATTCAAAACACGAAACTGACATGTGCATGTATGCACACATTAGGTGAAAAGAGACTCGTTTTACTTTTGACTCACTAATCAACAAATTCAGTGTCACACATCCAGCTGCTTCAAATGCACAATGTCTTCACTCCAGTGCAAACAGAAGATAACATATCCACTATAGAAGTCCACTATAGAAATGACAAAACCAGCCTCCAAACTGCAAACACAGCTGTTATAGAAAAAGAAGAATTTTGAGACTACGTTGGAGACGGGAGTGTCCAGGGGTCTCACCCTGAGGAAAATGTTTTTAAAAAAGAGAGTAAAATGGTATCATTTCCTGCAATTTGAGAGGAAGTAAAAGCAATAAAACAAGACAGAAATGAGTGTGCATCACAAGATAATTCTTGTCATGTGACTGCCAGTAGGAACACTGAAAATGTGCTAATTTTTTAACTCTTTACATTTTTGCTGCACTGGATATGTCCTAACAATGACATAATAATATTTAAAATAAAAGGTTGAAAACAAAAATTCATGAATAAAATGAAATTCATGATTAATGTCCCATAAATATGACACATCTTTTTAACAAAGTTACACCATTTATGCAAGTCGAACCCTGCTCCACTTAGAAAACCTTTCATTGGAATCACATAATGCTTCTACTCACTTAGTCATCCTAAAAACAAGCAGATAGACTGAGCAACCAGCTGAGATCCAAAGTTATATTTTTTACAAACACAAAATCATCCGGAAACCTGCATCTCTCTATCATGCAAAGCGATTACCGTGGCAAACAACAAAATCAGGTCATCAGAAAGACTAGAATTAAAAATGATCAGTGTGCCAAGGATTACTAATTAAACAAAAAACTAGAATATTACTAGTGCCAGTAATGGCAAGACTGAGCAGTTCTGCTGCTTCAGTCCAAAATTGACTTTTATAAAAATTAAAAAAAAATGTATATAAACATATATATATGTGTGTGTGTGTGTGTGTGTTTTTACCTGTGGGGGCTGTTGGAGGTTGACAATCAACAGTCAACTTCTGTACTTTTTCCAC
>JBAMYA010091126.1:0-21752 GCA_037176975.1 Arrhamphus sclerolepis | reverse complement strand
ATCAGCCTTCTGGCAGCGAGGCCCTGGCAGCTCCCTATCCGTCAGGATCTCCTGTCTCAGGCAGGGGGCGAGATTTTGCATCCACGCCCGGAACTGTGGCAGCTGCATGCCTACCTGTTGAGAGGTCCCATTTAATGGCTAAGGGCCTGCCCCCTGCCGTGGTGGCGACAATTCAAAGTGCTAGAGCGTCTTCAACTAGAAGTTTATATGCCTCTAAATGGCAGACCTTTGAGCAGTGGTGTCAGAACAGGAACACTGTTCCGTTTCAGTGCTCCATTGTGGAGGTCTTGTCATTCCTCCAGGAGCTCCTGGATAAAGGCCTCTCTTTTTCCACAATTAAGGTCTATTTAGCCGCCATTTCTGCCTGTCACATTGGTTTTGATGGAGTGACGCCAGGAGCTCACCCACTGGCCATACGTTTTTTGAAAGGGGTCCGGAAACTGAGGCCTGTAATAAAATCTAACATTCCACCATGGGATTTGACCGTGGTACTGGAGGCCCTTTGTGGTCCTCCATTTGAGCCACTTGAATCTGTTGATGTGAAATACCTTTCATACAAGACTGCTGTGCTTCTTGCTCTGACCTCTGCAAAACGAGTTGGGGACCTCCATGCACTCTCTGTGCATCCGTCTTGCACTCAGTTTGCACCTGATGGTTCTAAGGTAACCTTACGGCCAAATGCTGCTTATTTACCAAAGGTTATTCCATCTCATTACAGCTCCATGATGATCGAGCTCTTCAGTTTCTGCCCCCCTCCCTTTGACTCGGAGGAGCAGAAGAGATTACATTCTCTGTGTCCAGTGCGCTCATTGCAGACATACATTAACCGTACACACAGTGTGCGGTTATGTGACCAGTTATTTATATGTTTTGCAAACCCTTCCAGGGGTAGAGCTCTGTCAAGGCAGAGGCTGTCACATTGGATTGTGGAGGGTATTTCTCTAGCTTACAGCACCAAGGGTCTCTCTCCACCTCTTGGTGTCAGAGCTCATTCAACCAGGGGTGTGGCAGCGTCTTGGGCTCTTTTTAGAGGGGTTTCTGTGAATGAAGTTTGCGCTGCAGCCAGTTGGTCTTCACCACACACCTTTGTTCGGTTTTACCGCCTGGATGTGACAGCCCCTTCGGTGGCTCACTCTGTTCTTTCTGCTGGATCCGCACTGCACTAGGGTGTCAGTTTGACCCAGGTTCAATGGCTGCTCGGCGGGGCGTGTATATATGTCCCATACTATATGTGTTGTACCGAGTGAATCGACTGAAAGGGAACGTTGTGTTATGTATATAACTACTGTTCCCTGAAGGAGAGGAACGAGGTACAACACTTGTTTGCCCCGCCCATCAGTGGGCTCGGTGAAGAGCGGCTATTGAACTGGGAAATGACTGTGATGACGACCATTTATAGGGTGTGGGAGGGGCCCCACACACGTCATCACTTGTCATTTGCCTTTAAGGCGTGATTAAAGGTGTCTTCAGCCAGGACATGCGAGGGCGTTATATCCCATACTATATGTGTTGTACCTCGTTCCTCTCCTTCAGGGAACAGTAGTTATATACATAACACAACGTTTTTTGGCTTGACTACAGACGCAAACTACCGAGTCAAATTAGCTTTCATTAAAGTGATTAGTTTATGGGGGCATTTACTTTTTCATCCAGTTCTGTGAACGTTAAATGGTGTTTTTAAATTATATAAATTATAATCATGTGTTATCGGCTAAAGCATGTTGCAATTGCAATATACTGTATTTACATACTGTATTTGCAGACACTTGTTAAAAGAAGAGGCTATGATAGACAATGACAAACATCAGAGATGTGAAGCTGCCATCAAAGTCAAAATAAGTTTAAATCAGTGTCAACGTCTGATATGTTCTTTATATTCTATTGGGAATAGCCTATGTTTTGTTTTTATTTACATTATTGACAGCATTCTCCATGCCATCCATCCATATGGAGATATCTTTTTCCATGTGAAACTATATGAATGCTTCCTCTCCACTACCTCTACAAGGTTGCCAGGCAAACATTGTAAGTAAGAATTTGTTCTTAATGTTCTGTCTGGTAAAACAAAAGTTAAATATAATTAATAAATAAAATGAAGACAATCTTTTTTTTTTTCTTTTTTTAATTTATAACCATCTGCATTTATTAATGTGTGCAAATTGTAATCAATTTGATGATATTATTCTGAATTTCCATCTAGCATCACCACAGTGTCAAAATTCTAACTTATCCAATACCATTGTTTATGTTCAAGCTTGAGCAGTATTGTAGGTCTAAATGTTGGTGGTATTTCTAAGAAACAGCGTTAAACACTAAAAAGCCATGCCTCTCTTTGTTCATTTTGAATGTGTGCCAGCACACTGTTCTTAAGTTCACTTTCACAGGGTCGTTTGTATGGTTGGAGGCTTGTTGTCTTGGTGACAGGCTAAGTAATACTTCACAATGGTCACAATAACTCAACATGTCATACGTGTTTTTAACAGTTTAAGATGTTACTTAATCATTTTGTTACCCGGACACAAGCTCAGTGAGAGAATAGTTTAGTTCATGAAAAGACATGAGCTTATTCTGAGAGTTCAGTGATTCAAACATCATACTGAAGCACAAAATGCAACAGCTGTGTATTTAATGAGGTATGACTGGTGCTGACTTTTAAAAGAAGACTGTGGTAAAATTTCCAAATGGGCTGAGAGCATTTCCTTTATCCTGTCTTGCAGAGAAAATTCTGGGGGGGTTCTACCCTGCGACAGTATTTTTCTTTCTTTCTTTTTCTTTTTTTTTTCCTCATTGGTCAGCCACAACGCTGGTAGAGCAGCTAAATGCTGATGGGACCAAGCAGTGGCGGCAATCCCATTTGGGTAGTCACTGGTACTTTGCTTTAAATGCTTTTCAATCTGCTGGAGATCGCATTAGTCGGCTGCTTCTTATCGACTCATCTAAAGAGTTTATGTCTTCATCTAATTAAGGACAGTGCTTCCTTAATAGCTCCATGCTTAGGCTGAGTTATTTCATAAGTGAATATCCTGGCCACCAGTGCAGCCTCCTTTGCTATCAGTCTTAAAAATCATATTTGAATGCTACCTTTGCATGTCTTATATCATTGTAATAACCATGGTTACTGACGGAACCGACAGAGACAGGATAACGGCTATGATCACAAAATAATTCACTTATTTGATGTGTTCATGTTCTTCAATTGTTGCGTTTGGAAACTCTAAGCTGGATGCTCTTCCTTTGCGATCTAGAATTACAGTCTCTCTGGATATATTTTATCTCACACCTGGGAGGTTTAGTGAAGTTGACAGGACCACAGTTCTGGCATATATTAGATGGATCCAAGGTGTCCACTGCCAAGGCCTGCCAGCTCAGTCTGTTCCCATGCTGCTCTGTGTGTCACGAGGGCAAGCCTCCTATTTAGACAAGGGAATGAAAGATGTGGCTGAGATGTATTATGCATGCGAATACATGGGGGAGGCAGCCAGCTTCCCTAACAAGCTAAGTCTTTTTACAGGCCTGCCTTCCCTTCACAAAAATGGACTGAATCTCGGAAGCTAATAGAGTTCCTTTGAAGGCACGCAGAGAACATTTTTCTAATCCATTTATTATAGAAATAATTTGCTGGATTTTCACCACAGCTATAAAATTTTATTAGCCACTAATAAATGTGACAAAGAATCTCACTTATGCAGTACTACAGTTCACAACAGGTCAAGCAATGTTTTTCCAGACAGAAGGTTTTATGTCCTTGTAGAAACCACATACTTTACACAGGGAGTGATGTTTGTAACTTTAGGCCAGAATTAACAATTGTTCCACTTGTCAGCTACATGCATACTTTGTTTCACTGACAACAGGCAGTGTAGACAGGAAGATCATTATATGTTTACGGGGTGTGCATCTGCTTTTTGAGTTTTTGGATGTGGGTTTGGAAGGCAAAAAAAAAAAAATATGAGCCTATATCTTTTAAGCAAAGGGTTGCGCATTTTTCTATATATGTGCATGTATTTTGAAAGAATAAATGGCAAGCACAGAGCTAATGTGTTAATTTTTATTTAAGTTTATTCAGTATAATTTGATATAAAAGGCACAATAATAATACATGCCATCTGTAGTTTTCTCAGGTTATCTGCACTTGCTTTTCATTGGCTGCTTTTAAGTGTAAGAAATCCTTCCAGTTGTGCACCTCTCTAATGTATAAAAATCAAAACCTTCTACTCATAAAGTTTCGCTCCAAAGAGTCAGTCAGTCAGGTTCACTATTGTGACTGTTCTATTTATCAGGACTTGGTTGGTCATTGCATTTAAATAATTAATAACCCCCTCAGCTGAGCTGAATTCACATGCAGAAAAGGTCATGTCCCATATAAGGCTGCCGACAATAAAGTCAGCAATAAACCAGCAGGCTTTTCTCTGGGAGGTTATATAGAATAGGAGTCAGTCTTCAAGTTTTACTTCGGTATGCTGCTTGTGGTCTTCATCTGTGGAATGCTGATCACCTTCTGACAAATCACACTCATTTGTTTTGATCCACACATATCTGGATAAATGGTCTTGTATTTGACTTTAGAAAACAATTCAAGTTGTTTATGGCCAGCTATGATTTCAAGGTGTCCAGATCTAGTTGTTGTCAAACAGCCCAAGTCATCAACCCTCCACCAACATGCTTCTCAACTGGCATAAAGAGTTAGTGCTGATTTCATGTGTTTGAATTAAGCCAAGTGTTGCCAAACATCTCCACTTTGATCTCATCTGTTCAGAAGACATTGTTCCTGAAGTGTTGTGGTTTGTTCAAAAGGCACCTTTACCAGCTTTAGTTGTGCTTCCTTTTAGAAGAGATGGGGAGAAAAAAAAAACTTTTCTGAGAAAGCCACATTTGTTCATTCTTTTCTAAACGTTCCTGTCTTTTTATCAGTATGCTGAAGCCTGTAGAGTTTGGGCTGTAGCTCTTAGTTTTTTGCCATTTCTTTGATCATTGCATGGCCTGACATTGATGTGCTTGTTGGCATGTCAACTGTTGAGAAGGCGAGCTACTGGGTTGCATAGTTTTTACTTGTGAATAATCTCTATATGTATAGATTGATGGACTCCAAATTATCTGGAAATGGGTTTTATTCAGATTGGTGGGGAGCAACAACTGTGTCCCTCAAACTATTACTGATGTCTTTTCTCCTTTGCATTGAAACAAATATCTGAATACCTGAAACAGCAACTGTCTGCTATAGTTTGTCTTTTTTTTCTCTCCCTCTGTTTAGTTTGCTGTATTTTATGTTTCATTTTCTAAGGCATTTTGTTTAGTTTTGCTTCCTGTCTTTATTTTTACACCTGAGGTACTGTATGTTGCTGATCTTCACACCAGCATCAGGTTTTTCATCACCTCCCTCTGTGCTCATATTCCCAGGTTTCCTTTGTTCATTGCCAGTTCTTCATCTTCCCCACCAGGTTGAGTTTCTGCCTGCTGACTCTTGTTTAGTTTCTCATTCTATCTGCAACTTATTTCAGTAATATTGGATGTTATTTAAGCTGCTTTGGATTATCTTTGTCAGAACTTTGGATTTTGGTGAATTAAATTAAGTTTAAAAAAAAAAAAAGGTCATTGTACCATCTGGATCTTTTTCACTTGACGTATTCCTGACACCAAAACGTCTGCTTTTATACTGTGGAGGTGGTAACATCTGCTGTATACTTAAATATATTAGGAAGTTAAATAAGATGAATTTAATCAGAAATAGCTGACTGCTACATCCCACCCTGTTATTCTTTAGCAAGATGCTGCTAATGTGTTTGTGTGAACGACTGGATGAAGAAACAGTGTAAAGCACTTTGTGGAACCTAGACAAGGTTGAAAAGATAGTAAATACAGTAAATGTGGCCCATTTGCCAATTAGTTTTTTGCAGTGACTCTGGATTGTGTGAAAATTTATAAAAAAAAAAAAAAAAAACAATGACACAGTGTACAATTTATGTTGAAATAAGCAACAAGTTAGCCACGTTAGCATTAATGGGCATGGGAATAATTCATAATTCGCATTTTGTAAAATGACCACATAAAGACTGTTGCATCACCACCAGTGGGCCAGAGTTCACATTTAAAGGGTTTGGATGGTGAAGTTATAAGATGTCCTAAAGAAGAACTGAGTTTAAGTTCCATCCCATCCACTGGTGATTTCATCATTTTACTCTGAAATATAATTTTTGAGTTCGGTTGCGTTTTATTTGCACTCGCGGTTGCTGTATTGTCATTGTTTCACACATTACAGGTTACTTCTTTAAAGTTAGGTACTAAAATGCATAATTTAAGCTAGATGTTGAAAACAGCTTTGTTTGAGTTTAGCATTAAAAACTAAATGGGATTTTGAAAACATTGTGATTGCTGTCAGAACATATGCTTCAGTAATGTAGCATTATGTTGCAATAATGTACCCGGGAAAAAACAATTATCCTTTTCCTGCTTTATGAATTCCACCCTCCTGGCTACACACAATGTGTTGGACTCACAAAGCACATTTCCCAATGAAATACCTGTCTGTAAATAAGGTACTGAGACACACACACATACAAATGAATAGATATTAATCAAATATGGAGCATAGACTTAAAACCAGGATTGTCATGAATTCTTTACATAAACATTATATCGTTAAATTGTGATTTCACATTTAGCTTTGTACAAGCTGCCTTTTCAATAGTTTTGTCTTTTTGAAATGATAGTCTTCCTAAATTGCTTCTAAAAGCAAAAAGTAATAATTTTATTTTTATTATTTTTACATGAAAAGGACACTTTGTGCTTTAATTCTATAATGTAAAAATTCTAAGCACGCACTATTGACTGTTTTTTAATGCATTTCACCTGATTTCATAAAATTAGACTAGTTCTATTCAGAAGGAGACCTCCCAGTAGAGAGCATTTAATGATTGTGCATCAATTTATTAAGAACAAACAGAAAACCTGTGGAATGATAAATTAACAATCAAGTTCTAATTTAATGAATAATGGTGATGCAAATTAAGGCACATGTCTATGAAAAAATTAAATGTGTTTTTCTTCTCTTGTACTCTTGCAGCACAATTCTACTCCACTTCTTCTTGGATAATGGAAATGCTGTTTTACTAAAATCTCCCAAAATCCACAATCATCTCTTTTGTTTTGTTTACATTCGAGATGAGATGATTGTTCCCACATCATGCCACAAAGTGGCCCACCTGTTCACTCTACTTATTATCTGCTCTATCCAGGTGTTTGATGGCATCTTAAACCCCAAACCCATGACAATAAGCAAACTGTATTGGGTCCTGGAAGATGTTGGTTTGCTCATTTTGGTGGTGAAGTATAAATTTCTCTCCAGGACTTTAACGTGTGATGTTAGGGCTACAGGTCTGTAGTTGCTAGGAGAAGATGGATGAGATCTTTTTGGGCAGGATCTTCCACAGGTCTTCCATAGCACTTGAACCTTCTCCTGGCTCAGTCTAAGGATGAAGAGGTGCTGTAGAATCCCACATAGGTTTTACACAGGCTTGTCAGAGCCCAAAATACAGAAATGACCCGAAATGTAACAACAACCAGAAACGTTATAAAATAAATGTAATAAAACCCAAAATGTTATAAGTGGTCAATAATGTAACAGGATGTTGAACCCAAACTGCCAAAATGTAACAGCCTGTTTCATTTTGGTTCCTACATTATGGGCCGGGCAAAATATTTTTCTACTAATAGTGAAATAATTTTATTACATCATGGAGTGAGTCAAAAAGTTATTACATTTTGGGCTCAGCGTCTTCTTACATTATCGACTAGTTATTACATTTTGGGTTTTATTACTTTTTTTGTTTGTTTGTTTTAGAACATTTCAGGTTGTTGCTACATTTTAGGTTGCTGTTACATTTCGGGGTCAAAGAAGGCTTTCAGGACTCTGGGGCTGACACCACCTGGACCTGCACCTTTCCTCCGATCCAGTCTCTCCAGCTACCTCTTCACCTGAGTGCTAGAGACAGACAGGCGAGAGGCAGAGGTTGTCTCCTACCACATCAGCATCTCCTGATGTGGTTGGAGATAACAATGAAGCAGCAGAAAGATCCATGACTAAGGTAAAAGCTGAGACGGCTTTGATTCAACAGTCAAGAGAGGATGAGAGGTCTGTTTGACTAGAGACAAGGAAGGAGGATGCTGAGCTTCCAACTATCCTGCCTGTGATCTTCTTCATCCCTGACCTCAAATCTTTTAAAAGGTGGCTTTCTCCCGTACACCCCCTTCTTCTGTCTAATCTTGACTTTCAGTTGTTTTTGTTCTGACCTCAATAATTGCCTGTCACCCTCCCTGAAGGCTCTTATATTTCTTCAGCTTCCACTGAATCCATCCATCATCCATGCCCTCTTCTTCCTATTCAGGGTCTCAGAGTCTGTCTTTGGGTGAAAGGCAGTACACCGTGGACAAGATGTCAGTCCACCGCAGGATCACACCACCACCAGGATTACTGTGCCCTGTGAACAGACCTTTTGAATAAATATGACCTGGATGACTGATAATCTTCATCAACAACAACACCTGTGAACAGAAATGCCATTGGGCCCCTCCAGCATGGCACCATCAAACAATGAACAATTCAGCATATATTTTTAGGTCCATCAAGGGCTTTCAATCTCTTTAGGCCTTAGCAGGTCAGTTTCACATTCCAACCCCCCTCCCCACCCCCACAACGCCTCTGACTTTGACTCACTCCTGTGGGCAATTTTGAATTACCAAATAAGCTAATATCCTTGCTTTTTCACTGTGAGAGGAATGTGTTTCTTTTCATCCACCCATCCATCCAGTCCATCCCAACTGTCTTTGGGTGCAGGGAACCAGTCAGAGCTCTTCTGCATCGAGGCACAGACAACATGTGCCAAACCTATAGAGACAAAAAACATGCAGCTCCTATTTTGACCCAAGGGTGAAAATGTGAAAATGAAAAATGAATAAAAGTAAATCAAAGTAAATGCAAAGAAAATCAATGTTTCCCTTATTGTTTGCATTTTCCCTATCATCCCAACTTTCAAGTGATGTCAATTATTTAAGCACATTGTTGTGATAATATGCTCATATATTAACTATCACAACTATCACATTATTGTCATTTTGCAAGATTACAACATATACAATTTGCATTTCTCAAAGTAATGCACAACCACACTAATACAATATTATAGTACTAAATAAACAGTGTAGAATCTCTTCACAAGAAAATGTCCTCTTTTCGGTCATGAGGGCAGCTGCATCAGAAAAGCACTGAGCTGCAGCTTGTATTTTTACCTCCATTGATTGGGGCCCATAATATTATGTCTGATTCAGTTTGACAGACAAAACTTTGTGGGTCGTGATGCTGGCTGCTCAGTTGGCCTCTATAAAACTTGTGGTGGAAGTTTTAAATCACAGAAAATAGTTGCTACTTTACATCATCAGATGTGGAGCAGCCATGGTTGTCAGTTTAGGGTTTGTTGGGTGTTTCCTGTTTTGTTTTGAAGCCCTGTCTGTGTCTTACCATGTTGTGTTTGACTTTCCTGATCCTTGTTTCCCTGATGTGTTTCACCTGCGTCTTGTCACCGCTATATAAGGTCTTGTCTTGTGTGTTAGAGCAGGTTGTTGGACTTCAAGGAATGGAATTAAAATGGTTGAAGTCATATTCATGAGATTGATTCCAGTTTGTTAATGTAAATCATGATTGACATTCGAGGGTCAGCCGCAGGGTTCTGTTCCTGCACCAACAATTATTTCTTTATACATGCTTCCTTTGGCAAACATCATTGAGAAACATTAAATTTTCATTGCTATGCAGATGATATTGAGCTGTATTTGTCCTTGTCCTGAAGCTAATAAAATAGCCTTATTTGATGCATGTATTAAAGATGTGAAGACCTGGATAGCTGGAAATTTCGTGCTTCTTAATACAGATAAAACTGAAGTGATCGTAAATGGTCCCAAGCACCATCAGTAGGCACTCTAGAACTGTACATTTAACTTAGATCACAATACCTTTGCCTCTATCTCAGCTATTAGGAACCTCAGTGTAATTTTTGATGAAGATTTGTCTTTTAACTCTCACGTGAAACACTTCACAAAGTCAGCTTTCTTTCATTTGTGAAACATCAAATTAGAGACATTCTGATTCAACAAGATGCAGAGAAATTAATCCATGTCTTTGTTACCTCTAGGCTGGATTATTGTAATACATTATTTTCTTGCTGTACAAATGGCCTTGTAAAAAGCTTCAACTGGTCCAGAATGCTGCAGCAATAGTACTATACAGAACTGGGTACAGAGATCACATCTCACCAGTTTATGGAATCAACTTCCGGCTTCAGTCCAGGTGGCAGACTCCCTTTCTACATTTAAGGTCAGGCTTAAGACCTTCCTTTTTGATAAAACCATTAACTTTGTTGTCTCTTAAACCACCTCCTAATTATGCTGTTATAGGCCTCTGGGTCGAGTCCTACACTCAACATCTTCACCCTATCTGTCTTATCTCAGTCTCAGGTTGTCCTGAATCACTGAATAGAATCAGTGTTGTCACCTCTTTTTTGAGGAGCTGTTGTGGTGATGTTGCACTTCTCCTTGCCTCCCAAACCTTCCATCTGCTGACCATCCCAGTATTTACCTGCATGTGTCAACTGGATGCCATTGCGGGGTGCCTACTAGCGTGGCTGACCTGAAGTCCAACCCTCCGACCACCACATACTTACATATTTTTATGCCAGATATTTGTATATTTTTGAAACACATGTATTTTGTACCTCTCCTCTTTCTGCCCTTCATCTTCAATGACCTGTCTCCCTTCTCATTTCGTCCTGTGGCTATCGACAGGAGGGTTCCCCCTATAATTGATCCAGGTCCTGCTCAAGGTTTCTTCCCAAGAGGGAGTTTTTTCTTGCCACTGTTAGGCTTTGCCATGTGCTCAGGGGTCATGCTCTGGGTGTTTCAGAAGCACCTAGAGACAACTGTATTGTAAATAGACGCTATATAAATGAAATTGAATTAAAATTTAGGACAGACGGTCTTTAGATTTGCATGGTTAAAGTTCCCAGCCTGGGTAAAAAAAACAAAACAAAAAAAAGCAAAAAACAAAAACAATCCATTGGGATTTACACACTGCAGTTTACTAATGGCTGGTAGATGTTCAATGTCACACTAGCATTAACGCTGGGTTGAATGTACACAGCCATGACAATAACAACAGTGAACTCAGGCTGGCATCTCAATGTAACAAACTCTAGATCTGGTGAGCTGTGTCTTTCAGTCACTGCAGTGTTATGTATGCAGAGAATGGCGAGCCAAGGGATTTTCTTTTTGTCACAGTTTCTGGTTCCTGTCATCACTATTCTCACTTAGCAAATAGTCAACAAGTCAGGAACCACTGGGTGTTTATATGTTTGGAAAATACTTTCCTAAAGTGAGAAAGCATGAATATTGAAAGCATAGCAGATGTTAGGCTTGCTGCACCTTGCACACACTTAGCAGTTAAATTGGTTTGCATTTCATTTGTAATCTCTTTATAAATGCATGTCTCCAATGGTGAAACACCTGGTCTTGTTAGTACAAGTGCACAAATCCACATTCTGCCATCTGCAGCAGTGATGTCAGTTCCTCAGTGGGCGACTATTCCCACATCTAAATCTCCTGGAATCAGGGATATTAGATAGAAGAAAAGAAAGCTGATGATGAAAGAGATGAGCAGAAGGAGTGATACAGGCCATGAAAATCCCTGTGGTGAGAGGAGTATGATACCATGGGAAGTTCCCCTGGGAAACACTCTGTGAGCAACAGAAAGGGGGAAGACTGTGCAATTTATCTTATGGATGCCACTGGATAATTATCAGTTCAGCAAGAAACAACCAGCTGTTTGCACTGACTACACATCATTAGACTAATATCATACATTTGCATGACATAAACTCAACTCTGGACTAAAAACACTTTAGCATGCCAAACAACTCGTGCATATATTGACTGTAATTGAATTAAGTTGAGGTTAGACATTCTTCCAGTAAATTTCAGGTCATCCCCGCTTTAAACCACTCAGCCTTTCGCCTCCACTTTGTTTGCAAAGTTGTAAGAGCATCCAACTTCTGTATGTGATAGCGGCTGGGGTAGGGGTGACAGTTACATGTCACAAATCATACCATCATCACAAATTTAAGTGCAAGTATTTTAATCATAAAAAGAAGGTTTAAAATTATCACTACCATTTAACTGAAGTTTGACCTTCTTTCAATGAATTAAGGGCATCTTCATAAAGATAAAGTAATAAAACTTCTACTTTTGGTCTTATGTCTTGGTTGCTATGAAGCCAATAATAATGCAAGTAATAACAGTGTTATCTATCCATAAAGTTGACATTTTTCTGCTGTAGACCTGTGAAAAAAAACAATACCAATAGACTATGTAAGCCATATAGCAGAGAACAGCATGTTGATGGCTGACAAAAACACATTACCTCCCTTTACATGAAATCTATGAAAGACTAGTGATGATGTATAATTTTTCTGAAGGAGTGTCACATGTCATAGAAGTAGTTTTCAACTACCATGGCTCATTGCTTGTTTCCAAGGGCCATGCTAATGCATATGATAAAAACTTTGTTTTATGTAGGCTATAGGCCTAGACAGCTGGAAGAAAATCATTTTGCTTACCTTGGGGTGTGTTCTTGTGATGTTAATTTTTTGAAGGCAATTGGAAAGCACCTTAGTGTGAAGGCAAAAGCAGTACTTCCTTTTTGGCTGCTCCCTATTTGGGGGCGCCGCAACAGTATCATCCACATGATTAGCTTGGCACAAGTTTTATATCAGATGCCCTTCCTGACGTAAATGGTACTCCATCCTGGACCTCCCACATTGTATGCAGTACCATGACAAAAGCAAATATGTCTTTTCATGCAATTTGTGTTGGAAGTGTTGTTTACCTTTATAGCAATACAATGTAAGATTGTGCTCTTTAGCACCCTCTCTGGTTGAGAAGTGCAAAGGCCTGTTACCACCATTATAAATACTGTTACTGTCAAAGCCAGCCACATTACCTCATCTCCCAGCTTCTGTTCCAAAGTAACTATGAACCAATGAGTAAACAAAGAATTTAGTAATATAGTCTAATATTAACCAAGCTCAAACTCACAGGACATAGAAGGTAAGAAAAATATATAACTTACTAATCCAATGGCAGCAAGGCAAAGACGTTGTCCGAGTTAACGCCACATAGTAAACATGAGTGCTGTAGTTGTACGCTTTGATGGCAGCAAGGAGGCATGATTTTGACTGCTCCTGAATCAGGTCAGCGCCGCCACCCTAAATAGTGATAGGGCTGGAGACGTATGCCTAGGCTGTGGCAGAGGTGTGATTTGTCTTGTTATGTTAGAAACTTGTAGAGAAGGTTTCAATATATGTTGTGTTGATCTGAGTCTTAAAGAAATCTGATTGTAGTCATGTAAACAGTCACACTGCAGGATCACCACCCTTTGAAAAAAATCTTTTGATGCAAGAGGATTGCTGAGTCTTCACTCAGATTTGCTATCACTTGTTGGTTTGGTAATGTCAGCTCAGTTAATAAAAACAAGCTGAGAAGTGTTGTTAAACCGTGCTGAAAGATCATTGGGGTAGATCATACTGATATCAGCCAGGTCTATCGGGTTACGTGTATGTGGAGGGCTAAGGCCATCCTGGCAGACCCTCAACATCCTCTTTTCAGCGTTTCAGCTATTGCCATCAGTCAGGAGGTTGGCCTTTTCAAGGAAGACAAAGTCAAATAGATACTGTACCTGCAATCATTTGTACCATTAGCTGTTAAATATTTAAATAAGCTGTGGAATTGCATTCTGTGACATTCGTGATGACAACTATGTGTTAATTGTATTTTTATGAATTCTATTTATTTTGCGTTCGGTGTTTTTTATATTCCATGTGTTTGATTGTGCTAACAATTGATATAAACCAAACTGTCCCTTGGGGACAATAAAGATTTCATTCATTCAATCTGTCACATTGGTCTTTTAAAAATCTTTTCAAACGTTTCAAAAAGTCGTCAATTTGTAAAGTCAGCATAAGGTGTGTTTTCAAAAAGAAACAAGTCAGGAAAAAAAACACATTTACATTTACATTGTTTTTATTCTTTATTGTGAATGGTTGCTGCATTTTGTGTTGTAGACCAACGGAGCTCAGTCCATGTGGAGGTGAAGGTGAAGTTTTGGATTTTATGGTACCCCATAAAATCAAAGCAGCCAATGTTGATGCTTAGTGATTAATACGCATAAAAGAATTCCAAATGATTGGCAATATAAAAAAAAAGATGTCAGAGCTTATGAAGAGAAGAATCAAAATAATTACATACATAAAACATTAGCTTATTAATGACATAGTCATGCGTGTTATTGTCCCTCCCGCAAGGGAGAGATTTTCTCTCTCTTGCTTTTGCTCTGTGTGATAATGACAGGTTTCACCTGTAAGCCATATCCAAGCACCAACATGATGGCAGATCTTAGTCTCAGTTCTCTGTTTTTGTCTTGTTCCAGCCTTTATTTAGTAAAACTATTGTTCTTGGCAGAGCTAACCTCTGTGTCCATGTCTCTCAGATCTCTGGAC
Source organism: Arrhamphus sclerolepis (assembly GCA_037176975.1). Lineage (NCBI taxonomy): Eukaryota > Metazoa > Chordata > Actinopteri > Beloniformes > Hemiramphidae > Arrhamphus > Arrhamphus sclerolepis. The sequence goes on along the minus strand of JBAMYA010091126.1, from coordinate 7,158 downwards.
CTATCGCCTATGGCATCCTGCATCTGTCCGTCCTGTTTGCCAGCCTGCCAGCTTTGGATAACCTTTCTTTCTGCAAACTGCAACCCCACCCGGAATGCCAAACTCCAGATTACCTCTTTTAATTATAATAAATCTCGCAGTAAGACAGCTTTGCCTGCCTGTGTCTGAATTCAGAGTTCAGCCATCGTGATAGTTCTTGACTGACATACACCTTATTGAGGAAATATTAAAACTTTAATCAAATAAGTCAGCTAACGAGAACAAAATCTGTTCAACAGTTTTTTTCTTTTTTACTGTCAGCCTCACACTCCTCAAAAGAAAAAAAAACACATTAAGTAGAAACAAAGAGCCATGCTGTAAATACTTATTTCGCTCATGTATATAAGCTGAGACACGGTGACTGAAGGGGCGAAAATGCTATAAGTTCCAACAGATGACTAGCTTCACCTTTATTTTACCTCTTCAACTTTTGTTGACTGTTTTCAATGCTGGATGCCTGTATTTTACCTTTTCTTTTTTCTGTTTTTGAAGTTATGCAAGTGTGTGAGTTCTACACTATCTCTTGCTGAAATGAATTTGATTTTCTATAAGTGGCTCCCCTCCCAGCAGCAGCCACTGCAGGTGGCCACATTTTTCATCAATAAAAAAAACCTGCACTAACATAACTATTTCACATTCATCCTGTTGTTGTAACATGAGCCTTTAAGAACAAGTGTTAAAAAAAAAATACCTCAGATAAAAATACACACATGAAGGCAATATTGTTCTTTTTGACAAGACCAGAGGTTTTATGTATGGATGACATGGGTCCATAATGTTCATAATAAATCTGAGTAGAATTTCTACTGATGATGAACTAAATAACCTCTATAAAGCACAATATCGGCAGGAGAAAATAAAAAAAATGACAAAGGGCAGCTGGAGAGGCGAGGTAATCAAAGTCTGGGAAGAATCCTCCAAAACTGATGTCCACAAATAATACTAAAAGTCAGACACAAGGGGAAACAGAAACAGATAGAAAAGAAATGCAACCCTTCAGGTAAAAACAGATGTACTGACAAAGAGAACAGAGATAGACAAAGGTAACAAGATGGGAACATCGGGACAATCAAAACAATCACAGGGGAGAGAACAGGATGAACAGGGAGGAATAGGAAATAAACTTTCCACAAAGAGACAGGAGCAAAAACTATAAACCAAAACAAAAGGCCAAATATTGATGATAAAGCATGTGATCTTTGTTTTACAGGGCTGAACAAGTGCCACAGAACTTTAAAAGATAAGATCTGATATCGCCATGCACATTTGTGGATATACCAGCATTTCATTGACGAGAACACTCAGTCTCCACAATATTGGCAGAAGAGGTTTTTTTGTTTGGTTTATTTTTTTGTTTGTTTGTTCTTTCTTTTTTTTTTTTTGTTTTGTTTGTTTTTTACAGAAGAACAATTTAAAGCATACAGCTAAAATCATACAAGAGTTTCTAAAGTAAAAGAAATTCAGAAATTATAAGATAACTAAGTACAGCATGTGTCTTACTTGAATCCAGTGGAGCACCTCAGGGATATTTTAGTGAAGTGGGGAATAATCATTTTTTTAGGAGTGACAAAACATCTCTCCAGAAATTTAGGCAAAACTTGTATTCATCAAACCAAAGAGGACAGAGTCTGTCATCAAAATCCTACCAAGTAAAAATCAAAGGTTTTGATGTCAGTAATAAGAATTATACTGCCTTTGAAAATCAAGTTTGTTCAAGCGTTTTTGGTTGTTTTTTTTAATCATAGCAAAACTGGACCTTTTTCATTTGCTATAACCTCCATTTGCTACAAGGCAATACAGTTTGAAAACCTTTGGCATGAAGCACTGGTCACATGTGTTCTCACTGTGCATCACTATAGATTTTCTATTATTAATTAGAAAACTAGGCTGCACTTTCTAACTTAAAGTGTGTGCAGACATACTGGAAATAATCATTAACTGGAAGGTTATGAACAGTGCATTATCCCATGTGTAGTAACAACAAAAATAGAGTGTAATTGTACAAAATGACTTATCTCCTTCATTATTTATTCATTTTCAGTTGCACTAATCCTGCTTTGATGTGGGAAGCATTCAAAGCTGTCTTCCAAAGTTATAATAGGTTTGTGATTAATAGTGGTGTTCAGTAGTTGCACCTCCAAAACTGCTTTCTTCATTGCATTTTTTTTCCAGCAACAGTGAGAAACCTTCTACTTAACAAAGGCCACCATTCATTGGTTCACACAGAGTAATTGTAGATGATTATGGTTGAATACATTACACTCATGACTGACAATCTTTGTGTGCTGTGACAATCAGTCTGACTGGCTGCCAAACGCTGCGAAGCACTACACCTCCCTACTGATTGTGAAAAATCTGACTCAAACTGCGATTGTTTTTAACCTTTTTTTTTTTTTTTAACACGTCCAAGAAATATTTTTATGTGCTGCAAGATGTCGCCTGAGCAAAATCAGTCATCAAATCTGTGGCAGGGGATTTCTGCTTTATCTTCAGAGCAACAGTAAAAGTGTGAGAAAGGCAAGGTCAGATGGCCTGTATCTTAAGTATAGGAGGAACTAATCCTGATTACTTCCATGGGGGTGCCTTACAGATAATTTTAATGCACTGTGAGTAACTGATGAAATAAGAGGCTTGCACAAGCCACAAAGGGATGATGGCACAAGCTAGGTGTAGAAACAAATAGAAGCTTGCCTGGGTAGTCAGGGCTGCAAGCTATGGCCTGGCCATGATTTGCATTTCTGATATTGCTGAAAGTAATAAAAAGTGAATTCATAACCATTCTAAAGCTTTTACTTGCATACAACCATGTATAATTTAGTATTGCCCTCTGCATCTTTGAATATCACTCTCTAGTTCAGATGTGAATTACTCCAACAATGGAATCGTGTATTGCATACTATGTATGTTGCTAAGTTGCAGCGTCATCAGCTGTTGGATGTAGAGGTAGGTGGAGCTAGATGAATATATCCTTAAACCTTCACTCAATGAAGATTTAAAAAAATATATATACATATAAAAATCATGCCCAAACCATTTTAAGGTGGATGGTTTTTTGCAAATACTATGAAATGGGCTGTTCTGAGGGACAAAGATTAGTTTTGAGAGGATTAACAACTACTGCAGTAGGACATCCATAGCTGCCTCAAACTAATTAATACCTGCAAGCATGACTTCTCACTGTACAGGAGGAGTAATCAGATCTTTCTGTAGGTGTGTGCGTGACACCGGTCTAAAAGCATTTCAATTGTGAAATATGATAAGAGTGAAACTACTATAGGCGGTGTTGTGTCTCCTCAAGGCCTGAGAGCCTGAGGGTTCTGCGTTCCCAGTATTGTGCTCTTCCAGATGGAGATCTTAGATGTTGTTCCTGGTATCTGCTGGAGCCATCCACTCAGCTTGGGGGTTACAGCCCCTAGCGCTCCAATCACTACTGGCACCACTGCTGCCTTCAAACCCCACAACTTTTCTAGCTCTTCTTCAGCCTTTGTTCTTTCTTTTTGATGTTGCTATGCTTTGGATGGCCACATCTATCACCACTGCTGTCCTCCTATGTTTATTCACCACCGCTATGTCAGACTGGTTAGCCATCACTAGTTTGTCAGTCTGGACCAGGAATTCCCACAAGATCTTGACCCACTTGTTTTCAACCACCTTTGGAGGTGTCTTCCATCTTGATCCTGCGACTTCCAATTCATACATGGTGCGGATGTTTCTGTGTACTATGCCAACTACCTGATTACGGCGTTCCATGTCTGCCAGTGTCTTTTTAAGGCCTGTTCTTATGTAGCCATGATCAGTGCCTCTGTGCTGTCTTTCAGTCCAGGTTTATAAAGCCATAGGTATGTTTTTCTGATATCAGCCACCCCTTAATCTTATGGTGGTATATGCCATGCAGAGGCTTGTCCCTCTATTATAGTCCCTCCAGTTCCCTGGTTCTTCCTCTATGTTGAGTTTCAGTTGTCTGCGGCATTCCGTTCACAGGTCATCAGTGACATACAGGTAATTTAATATAAATTTATTCATTTAAAAAAACAGGAGCCTCAGTGGTGTGTGGAAGAATTATACACAGCCACAGCAGCCTGGCCCCTCATACTGAGCACCATCCTGCTCACACACTGCTGTGAGACTGCATCCCATTCTTAAACTAGCATTTGTTGTAAGTCAGCCAACATGATTTTGTTGGTCACTCTGGTACAAACAGTATGCCCAAGCTGATCCCTCAAGTGCTAAATGGGGTTGAAGTCAGGACTGGTGGCAGACCACTCTATTCTCTCCAGGATTTCATATCAATATCTCTCTGCATTTAGACTGCCTCCACTGGTCAAATGCCTTGTTTTTCCAGTGAGGGAGAAGCATCACACTTCCACCACCACCTCAGTTTAAGCAATGGTAGTGAAAATTTGGCAAATCTTTCATGGGCGCAACCCACATAGTCAACATTGACAACATCCCACAAAATCATGTTCCTTACAAACACCATTGGTGTGGCACCATTTGAAAAGGAAATAAACAAGCTTTCCAACGGTATGAGATTTATTCCCATATGAAGTATGAACAATAGATAGATATTTTATTTTTAACATTTGCTTTTCTAAAAGATTAAACAAGTGTAGACAGACATAAGAAGACTTGGCAAACAGCTTTCAAACTGAAACAGAATGTAAGATAAACAACATTTGGATGAATCATGTTGTAATGAGGCCAAGGACTGGAACAAACAGCTACACTTTGAAAAATAGCATCACAAAAGAAAAAAAAAAACAAGGCAATCTTTCATATTGTTTAAACAAATAACAACCAAAACCCAGCATAAACTGGTAAGAGTACAAAGTACTTAAGGATGACTTCATGAGGCAGTATCAGTTGGTGTTCAAGCATTTGTTATTTAGATAAAAGACATAATATCACACAGACTAATGCTTTTTTTAATATGATATTAAGTTTGTGCAACCTATTAATAATAATCCACAGCATAATTTTAGGCACGTTGTTACCTTTATTTTACCCCTCCAGTGTATATTCAAGTGAGACTACATAATTTTTGAAAGGAGAAAAGAATATCGAAGGAAGAACATTTTTTTTCCTCTATCTTCCTTTAACTCAGCAAAATCTCTCATCTATTATTTCTGTTATCTGTCACTATGGAAGAATGAAGGGTGTTCCTGAGGTTGGTGTCCTCATTCTGTGACAAATCATAACTGCGGCCCACATGCTTACCAAGACAGAAAAAGAGAATTTAAATTTCTGTTACTTTTCACATGATTTGACACTTCATGCATTATGAAATGAGCCTGACATGCCTGCCTTCTGTGAAACAGTTCAGCTCTTAAAGGTTTCATAAACTGCATTAACTGAATGATTAAGTTTGTTTTCTGAGGTCTCTAAATCATGGATTTAATGTTGCCTATGTATATTTTTACCCACCACATGAAATCTCTGTTAAACTCTAAGTTCAAAGCTGGTGGATGAAGATAGTTCAGAGAAAACCCTGGACTCACCACCATTCAGATACAGTCACAGAGGAAATCCAGTCTTCTCGAGATCCCGTGTTTAATAATCCAAACTTGGCAGAGCCAGCAAGACCACAGCCAAGCTGTTCGTGGAGCAGAACACAGACAACGAAGGTTTTGGGATTTCCCGCCAGAGTGGATGAGGAGAGCAGGAGCTACGGGGAAGCTGCGACAGGTACCATTCAGGTGTCCAAAGGATAAAAAATACACTGGAATACAGAGAAGAAATCCAGCGCTTTAAAGTCAGTCCAGGAAGCTGCAGAAGAAGAGATTCAGCTTCATCAGCGATTCTGCAGAGATGATGGTACTTTTGCTGTGAAAGTGGAGCCAAGGTCCAGAAGGTGAGCAAGAATTCCCAGCAGAAATGGGGGCAGCATTTTCGCTCCACCTTAATCTGTCTTAATTAGATCGTTTTTAAAATTATTATTATTATTTTGATTTCGCTTAGTCTGCATATTTACTGACCTGAAAATGTTAGCAATTATGGACTTTCTATGAAACTTTCCAAGGTTGGAGAAACAGTCTGGAGTGAAGAAAAAACATACTTTTTGTCCTTATGTTTTTCCCTCTTCGTATCCTACAAGTTAAGTGAGCAAAAAGCAACAGTTCAGACCTCCAGAGTCCAGCAGAAAGTGGTCTGGTCTTTGTTAATGTTGGAGGAGGATCATAAATGAGTCCATGTAAAGTGTTACATAACACATTGCAGGTTTTAAGACTGGATCATTTTTCAGCTGAATATTTAAGCATTGAAATTTACATAGTTACCAATATAAGGTGAGGTCCACCGCATGTCTATTTGACATGCCAGATTATCCTTATTTAACTATGCTGTGGAAAAAACTGATTTAAATTTTATGTGTCCTTTAAAGGCTGTGTTTCATAATTATTGGCCTAGTTTGATTCAATTCAATTCATTTCAATTCAGATAGAAACTATCAATCTCTTGGAAGTGTTCCCTCTGAACATTTGTATTCCACCAGCAGAACAGCAATATACAATAGGAAAATGTGCAAAGTAAAATCAAAAAGGACAAAGGTAGAATATTAAACCTCAAAAAATATATAAAATAATATATTTGTGAATGTTCTGAGGAGCAGAAATCTTAAACGTCATTTGAAACAGTTTACCAGAATCTGCAAATAAACAACATGCATTTGGAGAATTACAGTGGGGCAAAAAAGTATTTAGTCAGCCACCAATTGTGCGAGTTTTCCCACTTAAAAAAGATGAGAGAGGCCTGTAATTTTCATCACATGTATACCTCAACTCTGAGAGACAAAATTAATGATTTTTAAAGAATTTATTTGCAAATTATGGTGGAAAATAAGTATTCGGTCACCTAAAAACAAGCAAGATTTCTGGCTCTCACAGACCTGTAACTTCGACTGTAAGAGGCTCCTCTGTCCTCCACTTGCTATCTGTATTAATGGCACCTGTTTGAACTGGTTTTCAATATGAAAGACACCTGTCCACAACCTCAAACAGTCACACTCCAAACTGCAGCAAAGAGCTGTCAAAGGACACCAGAAACCAAATTGTAGACCTGCACCAGGCTGGAAGACTGAATCTGCAACAGGTAAGCAGCTTGGTGTGAAGAAACCAACTGTGG
>JBAMYA010091095.1:0-21760 GCA_037176975.1 Arrhamphus sclerolepis | reverse complement strand
AACGTGGTGGTGGGGGTGGGAGGAAGGGAGGGGGGTGGGGTTATGTTCCATGGACTTCAGGCCGGGAAAAAAAAAAAAAAAAAAAAAAAAAAAAAAAAGCTAAACCAAAGAGAAAGCTGCTGGATTCACAATTTAAAAGTCATGTTGTTCCCACGTCTCAATGACTATGCAGATGTCATTCTTTTTGTAATCAATTTTGACTGTGATTTACTATGAAAGTGTGTTTTATTATTGTACTGATACCTCTGAACTGTACTCTGTTGTTTTTATTATTATTTATTTACTTTTGCTGTCAATTGCTTGCTGTTGTTTAGGTTTTACACCTCACAGCGTCTGATGACTCCGCCCCCTCTACAGCTGTTGCTTATCAGAGGCTAATTGCTGGAGTGTTATATAGCCTGCCAACTGGGATACAAAGTCTTTGTTCCTGGCCTGATGAAGGCTGTATCTCTAGGCTGAAACATGTTGGTATACTATTCTTTAGATCTAAAAGAAGAGTGCCTTGGTCTGACTGATTTCTTTGTGAGGTAATAGCGTCTCATACCAAAGAACACCTTCCTACTCCTTACTTTGTTAGAACGCTGTAGCCCTCCATCCCACTCCCACTGGTCATGGCAAAAGTTATTATAAAATAACAGAAAATGAGATCAATAATAACACTTCTGTTTTGGTCTATTGTCCAAAATGACTATTTTAGCATGCCTTCTGTCTGTTCAATCACTATACAATACAAACCAGAGTCAGCAATGCTGCCAACTTTGACACAATATCTACATTTTCCGCCTCTGTCTTCTTTAATCATTTGTCAGAATGCCTAACATGGATGATGTGTTAAGACAGCTCCCCCATTTCATTTGTGGCAAGAGTTATGGAGGACCACGTTTGATCTCCATATGATTTCCCTGAAGCTCTTTTGCTGGAGACAGATGTCAAAAACATAATCTCAGGCTTTACATTTTGTTCCGAAAAAAAAAAGCCGCCAGGGTCAATGAGAGAAAAAAAAAAATCTCTCTAATCACAGACAGCGAAATACAGCAACAAAGCAGGCCCGACTTAATTCAAGGCCGTTTGTCTGAGTTTCTATGAGATGATAGACCTTTATTGATCTCTGTGGGAGGTTCCTTAAGGGAAATTAACATTCCAGTAGCACCATTACAGCAATAACCCATAATATAAAGAAATTAAAAATATGAAAAAGATAGTAATCAACAAGAAGTCCAACAAAGAGATATTGCACATTATTATGAGTTTCGTACGATCGTATACGAAAGAGTTCTGTAGTTCTGTAGAATAATTTGAAAATGTAAAGATCTGCTTTATGCTACATCTGGAAGAATATACGGATCAGAAGATTACCTGGAAGCTGGTGCATGCTCATACAGCGTTTTAAATCCTGTGCGTTACTATTGAAGGTATTCCTAGTTCCCCATCCAGCGTCTTCTGAAGATTTACTAAACACTGCTTTGCAGCAGAACTTCCAGTTCATTTAGTCTAATATTGTTGAGGTTCTTTGTTGCTTTATGTGTCACCAAGGTCAGTGGCCGTTTCCCAATACCAAAGTACGCAAGTACGGACTTGGTTACGTCACAGCCCAGCTCCGCTTTACATGTTTTTTTTTTTGAAGAGAAAACCGCGCGTCAAAGGCATAGTCTGCGACACGGCATGTAAGCTGGACGTACCTGCCACAGAGCCACTGAGGCTGGAGCCCAAAGAGTGCGTCAGCACAGCCGCCTCCTCCAGCAGAGCGGCGAGGTCCGGGCCCCGCAGCCCGGCCCACCAGGCTCCATTCAGAAAACAGCCGATTTCAGGGAAGCATTGATCCATGTTTTTTTTTTTTTTTTTAACAGAATTACAAAAGAACTCTTAAAGCTATCAAAAAAACATAAACACACAGATAATAAAAAATATACAATATATATATTAAAACCTTTTGTAAACTGGCTAAAAAAAGCAGAGAGCAGGAAAAAAAGTCACCACCGATGCATCCTCGATAAAATGGGCGGGGCAGGTACACATCCGGGCATTCGTACCAGACTTGGGAACTTGTGTACTTTGTATTGGAACAGTACTTCGGCTGCGACTGATGACGTATCACAAGTCCGCAAGTACAGAGAAGTACACATATTGGAAAACGGCCTATGACTTAACGCCAGAGGGCACAACAGAGTCTTTTAGACAGATTTCAGTCTGGCTTTAGGAAAAAAAAAAATCACAGCACTGATCAAGATCTTAAATGATATTTATCTGAACACTGAAGCAGTTAAAACATATGTTCTGGTGCTGCTACATCTTAGTTCAGCCTTAGACACTGTGGACCATAAAATTCTTCTGGATACTGGAAAACTGGGTGGTTATCAGGTCCAATTTTCAGATTTTTCATATCATATCTTGAAGGCAGGAGCTTTGTTGTTTCCATGATGAGAATAAATCTGAGCTTATTCCACTGACCTGTGGAGTCCCTCAAGGGTCTATTCTTGGCCCACTGTTATTCAACCTCTACATGCTTCCCCTCGGTCAGATCATATGTAACAGCAATGTTGCTGATCACAGCTATGCAGATGACAGATCTACTTGGCTCTTTCAGCAAATGACTCTGGTCCATTAGGCAAGGCAAGTTTATTTGTATAGCACATTTCGTACACAAAAGCAACTCAAAGTGCTTTACAAAGACATTATGATGAAATACAATCAAATAATTAAAAACAAGTAATCTTAAATCAATCAATGAATTTAAAAATTTAATAAAAAGAAATTATAAATACTACTACTACTATTGTTACTACTACTAATAACAATGATAATAAAAATAAAAACAACAATTTAAATGTGTAATTTGACAGAAAAGGGCAAACAATAGTAAAACAGTGCAGTAAAATCCGACTAAAGAAAGGCACGGAAAAACAGTAGAGTTTTCAGTTTAACTTTAAATTTGTCTAGAGTTGGAGAACATTTCATATCAACGGGAAGTTTTTTCCATCTATGTACAGCATAGTAACTAAATGCATTTTCGCCCTGTTTGGTCCTAACTGGTGGTTCTAGCAGCTGACTGCTACCTAAAGATCTCAAATCTACTTGGTTTATATTCTTCTGGAAGATCAGTAATGTATTCTGGCCCCATATTATTAAGTGATTTGTAAACTGGCAGTAAATCTATTTTGTTGGTAAGTGGTAGCCAGGTCAGATCAGATCATATGTAACAGCAATGTTGCTGATCACAGCTATGCAGATGACACTCAGATCTACTTGGCTCTTTCACCAAATGACTCTGGTCCGTTAGACTCCCTCTGCTTCTGCTTGGAGCAAGTGAATAGCTGGATGCAATCAAGCTCCCTTCAGTTAAATCAGGACAAGGCAGAAATAATTATATTTGGTAACAAAATAGACAGAATGAGAGTTGTCACCCAGCTGGAATCCAGAGGGCTCAAGACAAAATCCCAGATTAAGAATCTTGAAGTTTGAATTGACTCAGTCCTGAACTTCAGCAGCCACACCAAGGCTGTAACTAAGACAGCTTTTTACCACCTCAAACAAATCTCTAGAGTCAGAGATCTCATGTCCAGAGCTGATTAAGAGAAGCTCATTCATACCTTCATCTCAAGCAGGTTCTCAGCAGTGTCAGGCCCAGGCTTGGCAAAGGCAGTTCCAAGTGAAACCAAACGTGTTCTTTTTTGTCAGACAAAAACAGCCGTTTCACACCACGAAAGCACATTGGTTTGAAGTCAGGTTCCAGAGTGTGTAGATCCCTAGACACCACCAGAGCGCCTTCATGCAGAGAATGAAGCTGGTAGCACACCCGTCATAGCCATGCCTCTCCAACCCCTAACCTTAAAATTAACCAGGAGGGCAAGCTCTACCATAACAAAAACAACAATGATGGATAGCAGACTCGTTTTAAATTTGAAAAAATATGGTCTGAAAGTTAAATATGATCTGAATCTGAAAACACAGATATTTGTAAGTGTATAAAAAAAAAGTCAAAATTTTCAAAATAAATGTTAAAGTGAAAGAAAATAATTTATTCAACGATTTTGAGAATTGAATCAAAACAATAATTGAACGGGGAGGGAAAAAGCTCAAAACATCAACATTCAGTTTCAAATTTCAGTTTTTCTTTTTTTTTTCTTTTTAATTGCAAAACGTATGACTGATTTAGCTCCATATACAAATAAACTTGCCTTGCCTTTAAGAAAGCTGACGTCTTTATTTGTGGGCGTAACCCGGAAGCCTTTCGTCATCAGCACATCCCGTTGACTGCCGCAGCATGCTGTTGGACCATACAGGTGCTGGTTACATACAGGTGCTGGTTGTACAGGCGATAATTTTATGAACTTTGTTGGTTGCTTCGCTTCGGAGTTACTGAAGACGAGAAGAGCTGGTTCCGCCGGGGTCCGGAAACTGACGGCAGACATGTGTAAAGAGCTGAAGACCAAACTGCTGAGGTTGTTGCCACAGTCCTCCAACGGGCCCGCGGTACACCAGGGACTCGAAACGGCTACATATCACAGTGAACGTGAGTGCCACTCAGTCCACGTTTAATGACATTTGTTAAAGCAGGACAACACAGCTCACAGGCTCGACCGACAGAGGAGTCGTTTACAAACGTAAATCTTGCAACCTGTTACATCAGATTTTTACTGCCACGCATAACTTTACGCTCTATTTACAAATAATCTTAACATCCATCCATTGTCTACACCCGCTATGTCATGTACAGGGTCACGGGGGTCTGCTGGAGCCTATCCCAGCTTAATCTTAACATGTAATCTAAAATGTAAGCATCATATGGATTTTCGGGGGAAAGGATATCGTGTGTACACAAATAGAACAGGAAATGCGACGGAGTGTACAAATAAATTCAGTTGCATCGACAGTTTAGGACCAAATATGAACTGCAAAATAATGAAATAAGTGATTTGAGATCGTAAACTTAGATATGGCTATTAAGTCATTTGGAGTTGGAAAAATGACACTTAAGCCTGGGATGGGGAGAAATGGAGGCAAAAAGGTAACATAAAACATGCTCCTGTGAATTCATTATTAGGTGATGCTCTCTGAGTTGCTGCTGGGCGATATGATCTCAAATCCATATCACGATTAACTTTATATGTTACCTTGATTATGATTAATGAGCCGTTATTTTAGTTTGATTTCATTTTTTTCTCTCCTAAAACACTGACATGGATTTTTGCTGAAAAATTTTCTCAACTAATAAAACTGATATTAATTTTAAAATCTTTGTAAGTTAAGGGAAACACACAGATTAACTATTGCGGTCAGTATTTCAAATAACTAACATTCAAATCATGAAGTCACATGCAGTTCTGAATGTTGTTTTTGTAGTTTTTATTTTTTTTAATACATTTTGTCCATTCCTACTCTGTTTGAGCATCAGTGATCTCAAGTTTCATAAGCCTTCCAAGTTAAGATGTAATCTACACTGATCAAGCTGGAAGAAACATTAAAGCTTTGAGTGATAGATGTTTCAATTATGCTGCTACTTTTTTTTTAAGAATAGAATACAATTACATTAATTCTTAGCAGCAAATGGTTTAATTACTTTAAATTACTGCATTTTTCAGGGCTAAAAGTGTGCTCTCAACATTCTATTTTGTTATGTAATGATGTCTTGTTGACGTAAATATCACCTCATTCCAAACTGCAGATACCATTGACATCCTGAACTGCACGATGAATGCTCTGAAAGACGGTCATGTGGTTGCCCTGCCCACCGATACCCTCTACGGCCTGGCATGTCTGGCCCAAAACTCTGACGCCGTCAGAAACATCTATGACGTGAAAGGACGGAATGGACAGAAGCCGCTGGCTATTTGCGTTGGAAACATCCAAGATATCTACAGGTGGGTGCACAAGTCTCGGCCTTGCTTAGAGTTTGATCTTCACTTCACTGGATGTTGAACTAACAGAGCTAGATTTCTATAAGTGTCAGTATTGATACTGTTTGTTGACTTAAGTTGTTTAAAAAAAAAAAGTGCAGTTGTTTGCATGTTGCTTTGCAGAAACATTTGACTGCTACATTTAACTGTCACATATAGAGGAGGTGGAATATGAACCATCTTTACTTCAGTGGAACACAGCCATTCATACTTGCTGATGAGTAAGCTCTTCTGCATCAAGTAATTATATTTCTTTTTTATTGAGTCGTGATGATTGTGGACAGTGACAGGATACATCTAAGAGCTAAATTACATCTTGATCGAACTATAACAGAAAAATCAGTCATTGTATTTGGTAGTATGATACCTATTTTTCTGAATGTTGGTTTGTAGCATCGTGTGTCACAAATAGTGAAATAGTCTTTCAATTTCCCAAAGTTAAAAATGCCCACAACTCTTGTCACAAAAAAAAAAGTCAAGTTGCCTCTGTAGGAAAAAAGTAACAAAATTTAATTGGCTCAGTGAGTAATGGATTAATTATTTAATATTTCCCTTTCAAGTCGCACCAAACGAAGCATCTGCACTCAGAGTTCTTGGATAACGTCGTAAATCTCCACCTCCTCGTTTCCTGAGCAGCTCTTGTTCTTGTTTCCATGGTCAGATACTGTAAAGTGAAGGTGAAGAAGGATCTGCTGGATGACCTGCTGCCTGGTCCCGTCACTCTGGTGTTTGAAAGGTCCGAAGAACTGAACACAGAACTCAACCCCTTTACTTCTGTAAGTCTGCTCCTTCAGTTAAGTATCACCAGAAACAAAGCAGTAAACATCAGCCAGCTGTTGTCTGTCTGTCTTTCTGTCTGCTGCTCCTCAGCTTGTGGGCGTGCGTATCCCCAATCACGCCTTTATGAGGCGCCTTTGTCAGATATGTGATGAGCCACTTGCCCTGACCAGCGCCAACATCAGCTCACAAACCAGCACACTAGAAGTACATGTAAGTCTCCTGAAACAAACACCGTTTCTAAAGTGAGTATTTGTTGTGACGAATGCTTGATGTGTTTTTATTTTCTGATGGAGGAGTTTCAAGAGCTCTGGCCAAAGTTGGCTGTGGTGGTGGACGGTGGGCCGATACAGGACCAGAGCCGCCTGGGATCAACAGTGGTGGACCTGTCGGTGCACGGCAAATATCGGATCATCAGACCTGGCTGGTAGGTTCATCTTCAGTTAGTTGCTGTGCTTGCAGGTGCTCTCCAGTTTTTCCTTTATTTTGCTACTTTGAAGAAAGTAGGCCAAATTCATACTAGAATGTACTGATTTCTTTCCCTGCCTACACTGCTCTTTTCATGAAACTGATATTAGTATTTCTTGTGATCTTTTTGACAAATATACAAATAAATAGCTTCCACCACTCCTCTCACTTTGACAGAATAAAGTAGGTCTATCTCATATAATTTTTTTTTTCATTAAGGGTGAATATTGGATTCTGAGAAAGTGTCTTTGGTTATAAAAGGCATTATTGTCTGACGAAAACCAACGTACATTACATAATGTAGACAATATCAACATGTCTCACATGAGAAAAAGGTTGAAGAAGCAGAATTTTTGTAATTTCTTCGTTCTTGGTGTACACCAGCTGTCAGCGTGAGAAAGCCGAAAACAAGGCTGAGCAGATGCTGACAGTTTAATTACTGCTGACTTTTCTCTGCTACTGACATGTTTGCAGTAGGAAAGCAAGATCTTACAGTACTGCACACCGCTTTTTTGTTGTTCCTCTTGTCACTTTAGCACTGCTTTGTTATCTTCAGCGAGGTGAACAACAGTGCTTTATCTTCTGTGAGAAAGATGCAAAGGACATAAGCTGTGATGCTGCACGTTAATGTTGATGTAAATTTAAATAAACGGAGCCAAATATCCAGATCCAACCCCAGAATAAATTTTGCCTCCTGTAATATTTTACTACATGAAGAGCTAGTCGTGTTGTGATTCCTGCGGTACCAAGCTGATCCACATGAACGTTGCCTCCTGAATAGAATTCAAACAAAGTGATTCAGAGTCAGTAAATATTTGCAGCAACTGAACACCACAGTTGTGCGTAGATGATTTCCTCGTAAACATGCACCTGCATCAAGCAGCTGTCAGCGCTGAAGCTGATGGAGCAGACTCCTCCACCGCTGGAGCACCTGTCTGTCATGACTGTGAATGTGCAGGCAAGCAGGTGCAAATCCTACATGTAAATGCTGCAAACTGAAATAGTTTTGCATGAATGAGTCCACTAAAACACAACCTCATTTTATTGCAGTGTCACAATGAAAAGAGCTTTTAAATTACCATATAGATAATTGTTCACGTTGTGTTTGTTTATATCTCTGTTGGGGCCTCCAGATCCCTTTGACTTACACCCCCCCCACCCCCCTAGGCCCAAGACTCATGCTTGTTTTGAAGAAGACTTGGTACATTAAACAAGAAATGACCCTAATTCTGTTTTCAGTGCCCTTTCTTCTACACTTGACATGCTGGAGCGCAAATATGGACTGTCAGAGAACTCTGGGCAAGAATGACCTTTCAAACTCTCCACACTCCAAAACACACGCTGAGACGCACAAGCAGCTTTGAGTCGGGGATACTTGGGGAAACATGAAGCCAGCTTTTCCCAGAAAGGACTGCAACTCAGGAAGAATTTAAGTCTTAAACTTTGGGTGCTGTTGCTTCGTATGGTCTGGGGTTACATTTTCTTTGGGTGACCGTCTCGAGTTCTATTACTGCTCTTTCCTTGGATGATGTGAGAAGAAAACTGTTTTCAGGAACGCGTTGCATTGTTACCATATGTTTAGAAATGAGGGAGCACCTACTTTATGACCTCAGTATATCTTTGCGCTAACATTATGGAATGAGGGGTTTTAAAATCATAATCACCTCATTTCAAATATTTGAGTTTAAAACCGTTTGTTTCTCTAATTAAACACCATATTTGTTATGTGCCAGATGGTGTGATTCACGCTTCTAATTTAGAATAATTAAGTTATATACAGCATGTTGGCACCTCAGGTATCCTTGAGTTAGGTGATACAGTAGTATTTATATCTTATTAGGACGTGTGGATGTCCATCTGCATACTTGCATGTTTTATTTCTCTTTATTAAGTGCCTCCTGTAAGCTTGTTTTAATGATAATAAAGGGTTTTCTATTTTATTTTATTTTATTCCCACGGTCTTCTTCATGCCTTGGAAGCTATTTGTGACTGATTGTCTTCATGCAGAAGTGTCAAAGTTTTACTCATGATTGATTCTGAATGTAATGTCAAATCAAGAGTCGGACTACTTAGGTAGACTTCCTTAATATGGAACTGGACTCCAAATTAAACAACCTTTACTTGTAAAAGACTGCAGATTTTTCAGCAAATCCAAAATGATGGAGCCAGCTGGTGTCAGGTTTTCATTCATTCACATTTCACCTTTTACCTTTCATTTATCATCTGACTGTGTCGTTTTTCATTTAACAAAAATATATATGTGTACTTGTGCTCCCTCTGAATATTGTTTTTTGTTTGTTTGTTTTTTTTACAGTGGAGTGAAAGAGTAATTGGGAAAAACTTTTTGTTTTTTTAATTATTATTATTAGTGCTGGTTTTATTTATAACATCAAGGTCAACTTGTTGTGTTTCTGGTCTACAGAGGTCCCCATTTGTTTCCCTGCACCAACACCCAGTTCAGATGAGTGACTGTCAGGCTTCTGCAGAGCTCAGTAACCATCTGACCCATTTATTTAAATCAGCTGTGTTGAAGCAGAAAACATCTGGAACATGCAGGGCAGTCGTTGCCATCTTTGACAAAAGTACAAAAATCAAAACTCACATGGAACCCAGGCAGCGCTGCAGTGGAGCATTTGCATGTTCTTGCTGCGACTAATTTCTCTGTTTGTTTTTCGTTTGTTTCTTCAAAGCCAGATACGTGCACGATGGATTCATGGTTAGATTAAAGACGTGAATAAGAAATTGTGTCTGTAATTATCAGCCCTGTGATGCTGTATTTCACCTCTCGCCCAGTGTTGTCTGGGATTGGCTCCAACTCTGAAAGAGCGTGGAGCTGATGGATGAATAGAAACTGTTATGCTATATGTTTGTTAATAAAATTCATAAGTTATATTTTATTTCCGTATTGCTTTCTTGGTAATGACTGGGCACAAGGAGTGATGTAAGCATAACGTAGCCAAGCAGCCAGCTGGACTTAAAACAATAATAAAAAATAGTTCACCGGCCCAACTATGAGACATCTTTGCTGTTTTTCCCAAGAGGAAAATGCATAAGGGGGTAATATCTTAGCTTTACAGGTGCTGCTGGTTCAATACATGAATAGATTTAATGTTGGAGAAGGCAAAGCAAACTGTTAACTCTGCCTCCAAATGTATTGAATAAATATGATAACCCCTGTTCTCACCAGTATATCCATCATAAAATGCCTGGTCTTTTCCAAAGCTTGGAAGAGTCATGTTGAAGTTATACCATCATGCAAAAAAAAAAATACAATAGTTGCATCTTTTAAAACACCATGACATCACCTGATTCATAGTCTTTCTTCACTTTGATAAAGGGAAATGCAAAAGGGAACCATCTTCAGTGAAGGAAAAGGAGATTGTCTTGATTATTGGTAATTAAATATTATTTTACTGCAGAGACGGTAATGATGCTTACATGGTGGCAGACTGTATCTGCACGCTGGACAGGTCATCAGAAAACTTCTAAGTTCTGGTCTGTCAGTGAGGTTCTTCATCCTGCTCTACCATGAAACTGATCATCAACAGAGACATCTTTTCTTGTTGATGAGCTCGTGGACGCTTCTAAGTACAGCACGCCATGTCCTTCTGCACTCCCACCTGTATCAGTGAGTCTCTGCTTCCTCTAGAGCATGCCGTCTCAGATCAGCGTGACAACAGTTCAAATGAGCCACTGTTCCCTTTCTTTATTGAACTGCTCAGCCCAGCGGCGGGTCAGTTCCAGGTAATGATCTGGGCCATGTGGCTGATAGTCCAAGTACACACGGGTCACTGTTTTTTTGGGCATTGCCCTCTCGATCTGCGTTCCTTCATGCCATTCATTAAAAGACGTTATGCTGACGATCTCTGGTCGGGCATTGAGCGCCGCCTGTAGAGCAGTCTCATAGTAGCGGCCATTCACCCTGTTCCTGGTGTTGTGGTTGTTCCATGGTCGGATGCTGGTGTCGATATAACCCGGTCCAACGCTCGGGATGAAGATGAGGTTGTTCCCATCACAGAAAGCCTTAATGGACTTCCAGTTCTGGTGAGAAGAGCCGAAAGAGAAGCCATTGGAAGCGAAGTAGGTGTACATGCCGTCGAAGCCCCCTGCCAGGATGTCATGCTTGTGACGCTCCTCCACAATCAAAGCAATAAAGACGGAGTCGTAAGCGGAGCCACGCACGCTGTGGGCACCGGTGGGAGTCAGAAATTCAGACCAGGACTCGGGTGGAGTAAGGTACGAGTCATAAATGTAGAACAGAGGAAGAGTCTTTCCTGTGCTGGAAGTAAATCTGTAGAAGGCCCCATGGTCACCATACCTTTTAAAGACAAAACAGCAGGATACATTAGAAACATGTTTATCTGCTGCTGAACAAATGTTATGACAGATACTTTCAGAATCATAGTAAGCTCCTTCGCCTGCGAGTGCATGGTCCTCAGTACGTGACGGGGACAGGGTTCAACCTCTGAGGGGCATGCTTAAGTCCACAGTCTCTAACCCTAACCCCAAAGTGCTTAAAAACACTCAAAGAACCATTACGAGACCTAAAATATTGTTTAAACTCAGTTTTTTTTTTGTTGTTTTTTTTACTGGCAAACAGTTAACTGGTCTACCTCTTAATGTCTTAACTGTGTTTTCTGCTGAATAAAGAGACTTGAAATTAAACATGGACAATTGAATTTGATAAAACAACAAGTCTAGGGTTGCTGAAGACTTACGCACATAAACAACACACACCCATCAGCACCATATCCTCTTTTTACTGAGAAAACATGGAGGTTTTTTGTTGTTTTTTTTTTTTTTTTATGCAGAAAAAGAGTTGGAGGTTATGTTTTGTCAGGACCTTTCACTTTGTACATACAGGTGCTTTTTTCCCTCCAGCTAAAATGTAGGGAAAAAAATGCTTTTTACTTTTAAATCTCATTCATAAGTCATGAAACCCGCCTTTCCATAATCAAAAATGCAACCTAAAAGTATTTCAGTGTTGCAACCTCTGTTTCGTCAGTGATGCATGCAGTCTTAATGGTTTTCTATTCAAGCTGCCTCCGTGATGACGTGCAGCCAGACGAGCGACTACCTGTCAATGATGTACTTGATGTTGTCGTGCACAGTCTGGTCGTTTCTTCCTCTGTATGGTTGGATGTGAAATGCAACCTAGAAAAACATGAAAACGGACACGTGGCGAGTTAGTTTTCACTGATATACAACAAAAGTGGAACAAGAGACCTTAGATGTGAATTCAAAAAGAGATGTTCTCAAGGAGAAAGCCTGTAAAGCCCGACAGGAGCTTTTTATTTGTGGTTCAACTTTGATGAGAAGGAAAATGGCTCAAGAATGATGCGCGTAACAACTGATGAAACTCCTGAATCCACTTGTAAAAAAAAAAAAAAAAGACAACAAAGAAAAACCTGCAATTCATGTTAGTCGGTGGCTAAGCAGACCATGACAGCAGGAATCTGTTATTTTTCTGCCTTCGTACTATGTTACTCTTTTCCAGTTTTACAGCACAACAGTTTCCCCACTTACTCTGACAGTAAAATGTGTTTTATTTTCATGAGAAATTCCTTCATCCTGAAACGATGCATCTCATCTTTTCCATACTGTCGAGGGGTTTTGTTAGAAACAGTTGATGGGGGAACAAAGTAGCAAAGGAATAAGACACCTGAAGTGAAATGTGTACAAAACTAGCTTAAGCTGAATATTTTACAGAGAGGCCAGAGAATCCAAGGGCTTTTTTTATTATGTATAAAGCAAAACACCACTTTTCCATAAGTGGACAGCTAAGGAGAAAAATGTGAAGAAGAAGGAAAAAAAAAAGACTCTTTAGGGTGATGACTAAATGGATGTAATCAAATTTTACAAAGATAACTCAGCTCATGTTACACAATTGATGCCTAATCTCAGATTTTTTTTTTTTTTTTTTTATCAACATGAAGTCACTTTAAGCCCAACATTAACTTGTGTCGATTCTGTATAGGAACCTGTAGTTCACGCATACTGGAGTTTTTCTGTGCTACATGTTGGCACCACAATCACTACGACACTGACTGTAAGTGTACTAATGCACTAAAGGTGTTTTTGGCTTGAAGTGCATCTTTGTATGTGGTTAAAACGCCAAGATGGTGACAAGACAAACAGAATGACTCGTTCCACAAACTTAGGACGCTAAGTGCTTTCACATCAGAATTGACATTTTAATGGTGTATGATGCACTTTAACTGCAAGTTGCCAACTTGAAAAGAGAGGAAGGAAGATTGCAGCCGTAGGAGTAAATCATAGCTTAAAGTCAAGTTAATGAAGCCATTACTCTCTGGAATTTGTGTGAAGTGTCAGCTCAATAAACTGAGATCTAATGTGAACCTGTCTTGAGAAGCTGAGGCATTAAGAGAATGTAAAGCCACGTAATTATCACCCACAAAGGAGGCACAAAACTGTTAAAGTCTCTATTTGCTTTGGCAGGATTTAAACCACAACAAAGCTTGTTTTCTCAGTGGAAATTTAGAAGTAACTGGGCAGAGTTCAAGCATTTTAAAATCTTGTAACATGCATCTGGTCGCTGTAACAACTGCAGCATGATTTATGCTGAGCAGAGGGGATTTTAGTGCCATGTCATGCAGAAAGCACAAAAGGAGGGAAGTGAGCCAGCACAAATACAGAGGTCCAGACCTTTATTACTATTAGCTCGTTCTCAACCAAGTTTGAGCAAATTCTGTATGTCGGAGCGTCACTTTCTTTTAGTGATCAAACCCAGTGGACATACTCCACGGACGTTTGTGTAAAACTAAATGGTGTCTGAAAACAAGACTGTGGCTGAAGCTATCATAGAGGACCCACGGGCTGTAATACTCTGTGTACTTGACATGGCCTACTTATGGGACTGAACTTTTACAGGCCCTGAGGGTGAAGATTGTTCGGAGGCGCAATCTGAGTCATGGGACCCATGATGCTCATTTTCCCTCTGCTCCTTTCCAACTGCATCTAGCTTCCAGTGCCCTCTCCCCACCCCCACACTGTCCCCACCAAGCCTCCACCACTCTCCCCTGGGCAGAAGGACTATTTCAGCTTCAGTTTGAGCTGCGGTCAGACAGCAGCTCGGCTGAGGAGGCTCCCTGCGATGTGCTCTCTAACTCTGCTCTGCACGGTGCACAAGCTGTGTGTGGGAGCTGCTGAAATAGTGTACACCTTATATAATGACAAGTACACTGTTTTCCTTTGTAGTGCTCCCAAAAGAAGGGGGAGTGTGTTTTTAGCAACGTGGTGTGGGATCGCTACATTGATGGAAGCTCAGTGCATAGATGTTTTCCTGCAGTACTAACTGGGAAAAAGAAATTCCCAACTATTCGCCACGGGGCCTAAAAGCATATCCCAGCTCATTTGTATTCCATCTCAAAAATATATATATAGTTTTGTTTCAGCATGTATGATAGGAACTTCATTGACAGCGAGCTGTGTGTGGTAGCCAGCAGAGTGTTTGGATGTTAGGTGGCATAAAGCATAATAAAGCACATAATTAAACATTACCTGCAAATTTAACTAAGTAGTATATAAGATGTGAAAATAATTGCACTCTGTGTATTTTTTATTTTTACACAGTTATCCCAACTTTTTTGGAATTTAGATATTCAGAAGTAGTTTTGACAGTCAACATTTTTACAAATTTTACCCACAATGGGCCATAGAAAACAATATCAGGTATAAATATATTATTTAGGGTTGGACAATATGGCCAAAATTTACCAACAACTCTCTGAAAAATTAAACTGCCAAATCAATAAAACCTCATCCTATAAAACTATATTTTTCAAATAAAAATGTTAAAAGAAATAAATCAATATTCACCTTTTATTTTAATTCATAATAATAATAAAAAACATTTCATTACTATCAAACTAAATTCTTCTTGCATTGTCATAATGATGTGTATCAAAATATTCTAAATGCATTTAAAAGTCACAATATCATCACAGAAATACCTTTTATTGCATTTTTTTTTCTTACTTCTCTCCAGCCCTAAAATTATTAAATAGATTTTAAATTTTGTGGCAGCAACACACCTCAACAAAACGGGGACGTGGGCAAAAAAAGTCCAAAAAAAGAAGTGGAACTAGAAAGAATCGCTTAGAGGAACGTTTACGTGAGCTTTCCTGTCTCAGAGAAGCAAAGTTTCTCAAATCCACCGGTGTTGAAACAATTTCAGAATAATGCTCTTCAGTAGGAAATTGTCAACATCTCATTATCTAAAATACATTATATCATCAAATAATCCAGGCAACCTGGACAAATCTCTGTGCCCTTATCCAGGTCAGAGCTCATTTGTGGATGGAGGCAAAGTGAGAAACTGTCCTGTGGTCAGTCAAATGAAAGTTTTGAATTCTTTTTGGAAATCATGGGCTCTGTGTTCTCCTAACTAAAGAGGAGAGGGACCAACGAGCATGTTATCGGCACTTAGTTTAAAAGCCTGCATTTTTGATAGTATGGGGGTGCATTAGTGCCAGTACAATAGTTAGCCTGTAAATCTGGAATGGAAACTACGGTGCTGAAAGGTATATACAGGTTATAGAGCAACACATGTTCCCACTCAAACAGCACCTTTTCCAGGGAAGGCTTTGCATCTTTCAGCAAGAAAATGCTAAAACGTGTATTGCATCTACAATAAAGGCATGGCTTTATAGCAGAAGGGTTGGGCTGCTGAACTGGCCTGCCTTGCCTGGATTCCAGACCCTTCACCAACTGAACACATTTGGCACATTATGAACTTAAAAAGTATGACAAAGAAGACCAAAGACTACTGAACAGCTCGAATCCTATCTCAGACAAACTGGGAACACATTCCTCTCCCAATACTCCATCAACTGGTCTTATCAGTTCCTACACGTACATGGACCTTCCCAACATTTCTGAGATGTGTTGCTGATATTAATAGCATGTTCTACCTGTTATTCTACCTGCATCTACCGTTTGTCTCTTTACTCAATATTTAGGAGAATTATACTTTTTATGTTCATAGTAAATGCAATAAAAATTGATACCTCACTATTCTTTCTTTCCCCTTTGTCCTACCTCACCCTTTGGTCATCTTCCTTTAGTTAACGTGTTTCTGTGAAGTTCTACACCAGACCAGTGATTTGGTTTTGCAGCAATCATCTGTCTCCCTCACCTGAGCGCCTCCCTTTAGCTTGTTTTTCAATAGACAGGAGGAAAGAAATTATTTAGGACATCATCGAGGCTTCACACATATCAGAGCCCAAGTTCTTTATCTCATCAGTATTTGCTGGAAACTACGCTAGAAGGAGCAATCAAAAAGCAGGTATGCATATGGAGTAAAAGAAGATAATCACAAACAAGAAGAACTAGAGGAGGATTGCTGGAAAAACTACACTCATCTAGGTCCTGTACACAGAGTTGGCTTACACTAAACTACAACTGGTTGTCACTTTCTGAGAGATGTCATTAAACACAAACATGAGCACCATCTTCTTGTTTCAGTGAGATACTGAGTGTAAAAGTGACGGTGTCATGTCAGCGTTTCAACTTGATTTTTTTAATGAAAATACCACACTGACTGAGGCACAGATGACAATCCAGCATGGTATAAAACTCCCTCTATGAGCTTCTCTTCTGACAGCATTATGCATAAACCGCCATCCGCTCAGTGTTGCATGTCTAATAACTCAAGAATGGAGGGATGGAAGGAGTTTAGTTCTTTGACTCCAGCCGGATAACAGGCATAACAAAATATATCAAATCTGAAAGTCTGGCCTGATAAACCTCCTGCTTCTCATCAAAGCTGTTTAGAGAGAATGGGGCCAATACATGTCTTAGTGCAGCTGGAAAATAAATTGAGCTTCTCTTCACATCACATTACAATGATATCATTAACTGTGCTTCATAATTAACTTAGTGAAAACTGCCAAGTTCTAAATCTTGTGTTCTGCATACTATACGATACTATTCAAATACAATTACATCAGTAAAGTTTTTTTATTTGTACATCATTATATCATCATATGCTTAATTATCTCTCCTCTCTTTCTACCTCACTCTCTCTGTCCATATATATGTATATATACATACATAAATATATGTTTGAAGACATTTTGTGTATTTATTTCAAGTATAACTATAAAGTTCTATATTTATCTATTTAGTGATCATTCATCTGTTCTCATGTTCCCTCCTGCATGTCCTTTGGCTGTTTTGTCTTTACTTAAACATCTGTAAATGCAGCTGGTGCATTATTAATGGCAAATGCTTTGGCACAAGAGAATTCTTAACTTGCCTCTCCTGTGTGTCATTTCAAATTCACTCAAGTGTGTCCCTTAGGTAGTCTTTCATTGTCATATACAGAAAGATAGCAAGCACACATGACACATGTCTTAGTAATATGGCAGGGGGAAAAATGCATGTTAGAAAATATCACAAAATCAACCCTTAACTGAAATGACAGCTGTGTCTATTCACTCCCCACACCCATATCCGTATTTGGAGATCATCTAACGTGAACTATATTCCATTTAAAGCCCCCATTCTCTGTAAAACTTTAATATACACTGAACAACACACAGAGAAACCAACATCGATGGCAATTATTTCCCACAGACTGTGGGAAGTTTTTAACCTAATTGGCAAATGGACATGTGGTTTTGCTGTCTCCCCCTCTCCTTTATTTGACTCCTCGCCACATCACAAAACATAACAATGCACCACTGTCCCTAACTTAGAGGTGATTGCTCATCTCAGTCCATATGTCTGTTGTGTAACTGGTATTTTTTCACTTAGCCGGTCAGACCGAGTTAGATTCTGATTCAAGTGAATATGCACTTGTTTACCTTACAGCCACTATTTCAGTTCAACAGACATATGGAGTCTATGCTGAGGTGTCTGATGAATATTATGAAATATTTATGCCTTTGGCTCCAGCCAACGGTAAACTGTAGACTCTTAATTGTGTCTATCATTAGCCTTCCTTTGCTTGTTATTTAGTAATGTTTTATGTTACGTTGCCTATTTACCTGATTAAGTGAAACGCTTGGTGTAAAAGCTTTAGCAATATTACTGGGAAAATAGAGATAAAATCATTCGTCAGCAAATGTTGACTCAAATAGATTAAGTCAGAGAAAGAAAAGAAAATCTTTTCAAACTTGGTGTGTGCAGCACAAATATAGCTCAACAATATGCCTGGGAGCAGATGTGATTCATTGTTCTATGAGTCTCTGGCTCTTTCCGTGCTATATTTCAAGTTTCTCTCTCTCTATTTCTGTCTTGTACAAACAAAACATGCAGATGCCCTTACCTTGAGGTTGTGTCTGTATGCAGCATCCAGTACAGCTGGTACCATATCCTCAGTGGGTTCCCCGTTGTCATCAGCCAAGCCGGGTGGATACCAAGACAGGACCAGAACCCCTAGAAACATATAAAAACATGCAATGATTTGTTCATTTTCATTCTGTATTTTTGAATGTGATTGACTTTTATGAATTTGAACTTGACTAAATAAAGACTTGTTATGTCTTGTTTTAGATGAAACCCCCCAGCACAGTGCAAGTGGCAATGCATAAATCCCAGTGAGCAATTGCTTCATACTCTGTTCCTGGCTGAAAAATGGCTTCATATTAGCGGTCCCTGGCATCACAGAGGAACTGGCACATCAGATATGCACTCAGAGCTAATTCATTAAACTCCTGTCTGCTTGCAGTGGGGATTGTTTACAACTCTCAGTTATATCTGTATGTATTAAGAATATGACTACTGCCATTAATTTTATGTCTAAGAATAAAGAGTGGCAGGAAATCAGTCATCAAGTCAAGTGGAAATGTTTAGAGTTTGGCTGGATGTTGTATCTAATTAAACTGATTGTTTTAACAAAGCGTTGTGAGCCAACCCTCACGTCATCCATCTGCTAAAGCGATGAGGTTTCAGAGGACTGGATAGTCTGCTCATCAGTCCGGATGGTGTACAATAACCTACTGAGCCGCAGGACAGAAACATCAGGGCCTATCATATGCAGTGTGCCCATGCCTGAAATATTGGTCTATTACTTGACACCAGGCAGTGCAACGCAGAGACAACAATATGTGTGCATATCACATCATAAGTGCTGAGGGATAATTTAATACAAGTAAATCTATCCACATTAAATATTTAGATGTAAATAATTACATCAATTCTACTTCTGATGTGTGATTTGTTATACGTGGGGCAGTGGGGTGCACCAGCAGATATTTGGGGGTTTCTATCTGAGCGTGTAGGGAGCTGTCCAGCGGATGCGTGGTGCTGAAAATGCTCATTGCCCCGTCCAGCTGGAAACGAAGCCGGTTTGTGCTTAGAGGAGCCAGATTTCCGTGAATCTGCTGAGCAACGAAAACAGCACTCAGCTGTTTTCGCTCCAAAAGAGTTACTACGCCTCTGAAATGTACCTGCTGCGGACGCTCCTATCTGCTCCATGTGGGACTCCAGCACGTCCGGGTCCCGGGAGCTGTACGGATTCAGTTCAGGATAGAAACTGGAGCCAATGTCCTCGGGCGGCATGTGCCTCCCTCTCGGGTAGCTGGATGCAATCTTTGGGTCCCAGTGTGGGACCAGGATGTGATCCCAGTGCATATATTTCCCGTCCATATGTGGGCTGCCGTACCAAGTGTAATAAAAAATGTGAACGTCATAAAATACGGTCCCCTCAGGACTAAAGTTGGACAAAACAGCTTTGTTGTTGCTGCCAGGCGGGCGGGCTTGGTCCGGGGACGTGGTCGCATCCCGGGACACAGACCTCCGGTCCATCTTGCCTCGTAAGATCGGAAGGAGTTCCAAGCCAGGAGCCAAATCCGAGAAACCGTCGGTGGGCTTTAGAGTCCTCAGAGCCATAAATGTCCCAAAAATGAAGAGAGTAAAAAGAAACAGAACGACACAGACCTTCCTCCGCAGCCTTGCCATGATTAACAGGAGTTACAGTAACAGTCTGTCCGGCGTCTTCACTGAGATGGATCTCACTTTACAACCTGCCAACAACTCTCTTATTGTCCCGCATGACATCTGATCACTCTGAATACACTCTAGCCTACATGGTTGTAGTCTTGTCACAGCAGATGACCTGACGCAGCTGTTTGTGGGATTTTTAACTTTTTTTTGTAGCCTCTGTCTCTCTTCATGCTCAGCTGCAAATTGTAGCTACAAAAGAAACTCTTTCATTGTGAGAAATCCGAAGAAGGAACTATCCAGATCCTGAATTTCGTTAATGAATATTGTCAGCGGGTATACGCTTCAACTCCAAACAAATGTTGTTTGCTCCCTCACTCACCCAGTTCCATTAGCTTCTCTGGACACCCCGCACGTGACCGGTGTCCGAGTGCAGATGCCTGCCGGTGAGGGCGTCCGGGGGGGCTAAAAAGCCTCCGTGCGTTCTCGGTTTCTCCCTCACATAGTGCGTTTTGGAAAGAGGCGGTACCCCTCTCGTCATAGCCCCTGCTTGCTCACAGAAACCAATTCAAGATTTAAAAAGAAAATTAATTAATCTATTTTTACTACAATATTCAACGGACCTACAGCAATGCGGTCATAATAACTCACCTCTTTTACTGACAACTGCCGATTTTTTTCTAAATTTAAAATTCTTGTGGTAGCGTCTCTTAACTTGCGCTGAATTTTGCACCTTTTAGTGACATCTAGTGGTCCTAGTAGAGAACGCATGTTTCTACTCCAGGATGCCTTCAGGCGCCAACGGAAATTATGACACCAAATGGGACATGAACGAAAAAGGTAGGGGAATAAGACGGCAAGGGCAACTTCTTTATTATTGTTATCATTATTATTATTATTTTAGATTGAAGTAATACATCTTATAAGCAACGAGTCAACTCAATAAATGGTTCCTTATTTCGGTCAAAAATAACAATTGTAGGTGTATACACACATATAAATACAGAGGTTTACTGGAACACATAAATAAATAGAAATAAGAAATTACAGTCAGGGTTGCTGGAAAATGGCATATAAACTAATAAATAAGCTTACGTTAATACAAAAAAATGCATTCAGAAGTATTAAAATAATATAATCTTCAACTTATTTTAGGTTATCTCCATTGATGCATTTAAAATGTCAGGAATTCCGAGACCTCACGTAAACAGTACATTCGCATTTTTTTCATTGCAACTCTGGAATAGAGACAAGATAATGGAAGGAAATCAGTCTTCGATCAGAATACATTTTAACATTTGATCAGTTTCTGCTCTTTAAAACAGAATTTTCACGATTGTGGTTATCGCCAAATGTGTTATTAGGCAAAATGCTGTCAGATAGCCTGCCTAACATTTCGGGTCGTGAATGAGCGTGTTTTGCGTCCACAAGGGGTCGTTGTGCTCACACCTCTACAACATCCATCAAACTCGACAGAGGTGGCACATTTCAAGGAAAAATGCACTCCGAGTGTTTGTTTACACTCATGATGACAGACCTTATAAACTAGTCAAATAAATATATCTCACACTAATTTAACGAATAATATTTGACTCTAAACCCTTACAGGTTTAGAGTCGAATAAACAAATTTACCGAAATAAAAATGTGATTTTTTTTCTGTATAAATAACTAACCTAGGCCTACTGTTACATTTTTACTTATTTTTACAAC
>JBAMYA010091084.1:0-21769 GCA_037176975.1 Arrhamphus sclerolepis | reverse complement strand
TATATATATAAACATTTTGAAAAATGCAGTTTCTGTTCTATGATGAGGTCTAAACCCTGACTGAAGCTCATCATTAATATTGTTTCCACAAAGATGATAATTTAGTTGATTTATAACAATTTTCTCAATCATTTTAGAGATAAAAGTAAGGTTAGAAATTGGCCTGTAGATAGTTATATCTTCAGCATCCAGAGACGTCATTTTGAGTAGAAGTTTAATTACTATACAGCCTTAAAACTTATAGGTATATATTCTGTTAGAAGGGATGCATTGACAAGATCCAGCATTACAGAACCAATAATGGGAAAATTTTCTTTAAAAAGCTTAGGAACATGGTCCAGTAAACATGTAGATGGTTTTGATTGAGAGACAACTGAGCTTAATTCACAAATACCAATAGGCAGGAAGCAGCCTAAGAACCAGTAGGTACAGCTGATTCCAAGGTCTCTGTGCTGTCTAATATAGTCCCCATAGCTGGCAGGAGAACATGAATTTGATCCCTTATATTTATAATTTTTTTTAATGAAGAAGCTCATGAAGTCTTCAGCAGTTAACTGAGATGGACTCTGAGTCAGCCTGACAACAGTGCTGAAGAGAAATATGTGGTTATTCTGATTTTCTCTAATTAAAGATGAGTAATAAGTTCTCTTAGCTTTCCAAAGAGCTCTTTTATACATTACCAAACTATCCTTCCAAGCAAGATTGGATTCCTTTAAAATTGTAGAGCGCCACTTTCTTTCCAGCTTTCTGCATTTCTGCATTATACCAGGGAAAAGACTTTCTAGGATTGACTACTTTTCTTCTCAAAGAAGCAACAGCATCCAAAGTTAAACGCAGGAACTCTGTAGGTTCATCTGCAAGACTATCAATGCATGAAGGATCCAGACCCTCAGAACTGTCCATAACAGCATAAATAGGAGACAAGTGTCTAAGCAGAGCAGGAATTTCTTCCTTGAACTTAATGACAGAACTGTCAGAAAGGTCTCTGCTGTAACATCTTTTTATTGCATCCTGCATCATTGTGACAAGTAAACTGGAAAGAGATTAAAGAATGGTCAGATAGAACTGGGTTTGGTTACAGCGGTGAGTGGGTCCCTCCACATGTTGACTGACTCCAACTGAGTCAACTAGAGCAGTGAAACTAGAGCTAAGGCTGTCACTCTCCACGTCTATATTGATGTTGAAATCACCAACTATGATGACCTTACCTGTCTGGAGAACTAGATCTGAAATTAAGTCTGAGAAATCAGAAAGAAATTCTGAATAAGGACGAGGAGGACGATAAACAATAGCCATGAGAATTGGTGCTGGTGACTTGGGGCCTGGCACATGTAAACTGAACACCAGGTTTTCAAATGAAGTAAAACTATGTTTTGGCTTAAAGTTGAATATTAAACTAGAATAATAAACTACACCACCCCAACAGCCTGTGCTTCTACAGGAATATGATAATAAGTATGAGTAGGTGGAGCCGATTCACTCAGACTAATATAATGATCTTGTTGCAGCCAAGTTTCTATAAGACAGAGAAGGTCAAACTGGTGATCAGAGACCAAATCATTTATGGAAAGAGATCTAATATTTAACAAACCACACTTGATCACTATGTTTCTGTTTTCTGTCAAGTTATTGTTTTTATTGGAGGTAGATTACAAGGAGTCGCATAATTTCCACTATAAGATTCAGATTTTTTTAGATTTGGATGTGTTTACTGATTTGGATGGTCCAGGGGCAGACACAGAATTAACGTGGTACTTGGTGGGTGACTGCTCTAACTGAAGCTCAGAGAAGAGTTTAGGACCACAACCCTGCCTCCTGGCCTGGTCTCTGAATTGTCAGAATTTAGGACTAACTATAAACTTGGCCAAATTGGTGGATAAGAGAGCTGCTCCATCCAAAGTGGGATGAATGCCGTCTCTCCTAATTAGACCAGGTCTTCCCCAGAACGTGTGGCAGTTATTAACTAGGCCTACATTGTTTGCTGGACACCATCGTGACAACCAACGACTAAATGATAACATGCGGCTGTACATGTCATCACTGGTAAAAGTAGGGAGGGATCCAGAGAAAATTACAGAGTCTGATATTGATTTTGCGTAGTTACATGCCAAGTCAGTATTAATTTGAGAGAACAGACAGGCAGGTCCTGCATGAGATGACTGGCAGCAGCTGATTTATATGCAAAAATATTTATGGTAGAAAGTCGGTGTGTTGAGGGTACAATACGTAGCAAATCCACCTACACAAAGTTCCATGTGAACTGTGACACGGGTTAGCCAGAGTTAAAAGTAGCAAAATGTGATCTGGGTTAGAAATCATATACTAGAATCACTTGCCTCTATCTTTAAATTAGGTTAAGCTGTGTCAGTCTGTACAGTAGCTACAATCTTGACCCAACCCAAAACTTTTCCAGCACAACAAAAAAAAGAGCAAAAATTCAAATTGGGGAAATTGTAAAAGATACTAATGTGTGTGGCCTATGTATCTCTCTTATCAATCATTAGCTTACTGCATGCGGTCCAGTTGAACCTACGTTGTATCGTGGCAACAACAGAAGTTAAATCAAGTGTATGCCAGGATCTAAACAGCATCATTGGTTTGTACCCACCTGAGACTGCGAAGAATGCGCACATGAGTTGAAAGTGCTTGCCGTAGTGCTTTTATGATTTTAAAAGAAAATAAATTAAAGGAGGAAGAAAGTGGCTTTCTTTTCTGATTTATTTCACCATTATATTTGGTATTTTTTTTATTTTTTAAGAAAAGTCAATCATAATTTTATAATCAGTAGCAGCATACTGAGTTTGATTACAACAAGGAAGCAAAATTAAGATCAAATGTCAAATCAATCGGTTTCTTGAATTTCTAAGCTACCTAATTTACCTAAAAGTAGTAAAAACATCCGAATACCCTTCAGAAAGTTTTTGATGACAGGAAAGTGCAGATGATTTATGTGCCACCACTCTAATAAGAACTTTTTTCCCCTCAGTGTGTAACTGAGGGGGAAAAAAAGAACTGTTATTGCACCACATGGTTCATCTTGTGGTAGACTAAGCCCTTACGCCTCCCATGCAATTTAGTGAAGATGTAAAATTTCTCTGACTTATTGTGAAACTATATACATGTATATATCTTTAAAAACTTTGAAAAGCACTTTACAGCAGAAACAGAAGGCTGCTATTTTGATGTCCTGTGCCTTAAAGACACACTTGGTCTGCAAACTGTATCAAATGCTATCATCTGATCTTATCATTACTTCCTTTTATAGGCTATTGCAAAACTGTTGTTGAAATGGTTGAAACTGTGTCTCCACATCCTGCCAAAACAGCAAATGATGTTAAGAAGGCTGTCACTCTGTTAAGAACCCAGCCTCATGCACAGGCCTCAGCTCCTGTAGTCCGCTCTGGAAGAAGAAAAAAGCTTTGAAGTCTCCTTTCACAGCTGCACAGGTACAACGCCGCTGCCTCCTGTTCATCTCTTTGCATGACTGTTGTAGCTTAAAGTAATTTAAACTTTGTTTCCGCAGATGGACCTCAGACCTCAAAGTGCCGTCCTGATTGCAACACTTGGTTAGCCATGTTTGTGTTGTTTTTTTTTGCTGTTGTTTTTTTTTTTTTAAACGTAAAACAGAGTTCCTTGACCCCCAGTCTCTTTCTTGTTTGCAGTTGTGGTGAATATTATTTGGTGGATGCTCATGATAGCAGCCATTGGAGTGGGTGGGTAAATATATTTATTTTTACTCCAACACTTTTCAAATATTTTGTGAATACAGCCAATTGTATGCTTTGCCTTTTCATTTACAACTGTTTTTTTTTTTTTTTTGCTTTTTTCACATGATTGCTCTGCTCTATCACAGGGGCCACAACTCTGAAAGCATGTCCTGTGCAGGACAACATCCCCATTTACCTGATAGTACTGGGAGGAACCAGCATCCTCTCTCTGTCTTTCACCTACATCAGCAGTAGCAACAAGATTGGTGCTGCCCAGACGTTAGGCACATGCTGTATGGCAGTCCTGCACATCTTCAGTTTTGCCTGGTTCATAGCAGGTGGGAGGCAAATTTCCTTCTCTGTACTACATGGGCACATTCTAATAATTTATGATAGAAAAAAAAAAGAAAAGAAAAGAAAGAGAGAATACCTTTGCTTGCAGCATTACTGTTTTGTTTTTTTTTCCAGAAAGCTCTCTTTTCAGAAATGTCAGGATGATGTGCTAATCTGAATACAAACAGATTGCAAGGGATGTGTTTTTAGAACACATACATTTTCCATAGGATACCGACAATATGCTTAAAAAAAAGGCTACTTTAACAATGCCATTAGCTTTTAGCCCAGCTGTTATAGTGCTCAACACTTCTCTGTGTCTGTGCTTCTAACTTGTTTCAGTTTGTAGTTTCATCTGAACTGAAATGTTGTTATTTTTGCTTTGTCTGTTTAAAACCTCTACAGGTTCCTGCTGGGTTTATGCAGTATACCCTCCAAATTACTCTGGACCTGATCATTACTGCAACAAGACAACCTATCAGTTTGCCTTTGTTATCACTACATTGCTGTGGGTTCTAATGTCCTTCATGTTCATCTGTGGTGGTTGCTTTGGTCTACTCACCTGCTGTACGACTATTGTTGCAACACGCCGCCTGATACCCAGTCGCAGTAGCTTCTATGGTGCAACAATAGATGTTCCACAACCATCTGTTGGTGATGTGTGATTTAAATCTGGGTTTACGTCTCCAAAAGGTTAAGAGATTCTCATGCTGATGGTTCCATTTTATTTTTGTGGTAATTTTGGAGTTATTGATTATATTGAAAAGGGCTTAGCGGCTGTAACCAGACATATTTAAACAGCATATTTCAAAAACATTACACCCCTCGTCTTCTTCCTATTAATGCTTTAGGCAAAGTGGCAGATTTTTCTTCAGAAATGTCTTTTTGCAACAGTTTGTTATAGTACCAGCACTGCACCTAAATTTGTCTACAACAGCACAATCAGATGACATGCTTCCTGTTTTAACCGCTGCCAAACATTTTGAACAGAAAGAAAATGACTTGTCAGATGAGCTAGTGGCAGACCATTTGGGTTAAGTATTGAGGTGGATGGTTAATTTTATTGTGCCCTAATATAGAGACAGTGCCTCTTGAGATGGTACACTGAGTTGGCCAGTGTTGCTTAAAACTAAGAATTCCCATATTCTGGATTTACTTTTTAGACGTTATGAGAAGTATGATTTAAGTTGAGGTGATGGATTGATCTCAAAATGCTGGTTTTCGTGTTTGCATTTGGTACAGTGATTGCAATAACCAGCAAAACAGTGTTCTAATGTGGTCAAGCTGCCCAGAGTCTGAAACAAAAACCAAGAAAGTAACTAAGTAAGAAACTGAAAAGAATTCTCAGTCTCTCTCAGTAAAAGATTTGAATGTGTCGCATATGAAATGAACAATCCCTGTGTAATGCAGGCCTCATATTTTATTAGAGTTCAATAATCTTGCATATAGCCTAGAGCATGAATTGAGTGAGTGATGATTCAAATCCAAAATAAGATAGTGGAGATAAAAAAAAAAGACATGTAAAGCTTGTGGAGTCAGTGTGTTTTTCTTTTTATAGAAGTCATCTGAATAAACCTTGTAGCTGAAATGCCTTTACAATGATTACGCAAATAAAGATATGAGCCATTAATGACTGCATATGAGTTATCCTTTGAGTTTGTCTTGCTATGTTATTCCAATGGATTTACTTTTTTGTTTTACTTTTGTAAGGCATTATTTTATAACATTGTCTAAAATATATACCAGAATTTTTTTATGCAGTATCTTCCAAACTATTGATTACAAATCAAAGTTAAATTACACTGCAGGAGATGAGACATAATAATTTATGCATTTTTTAATGGATTTCACACTTCATCAGACAGTGACTCCAAGCCTAAGCTGAGATATAGTAGCTTACTCTGCATTCCAGTTGATGAGATATGATAATTTCAGGATGTGGTTCTGTGTGTGTGGAAAAGCAAACCATTTCGTAAAAGGCTGCAAAGTGGAGCTTTAAACTGGCTCTAACACCAGTTTGGCATCAGGACCAGATTTAAATTGGTTAAAAATGGGCCAAGAGTGGAACCTGGAAGTTCTCTGTGTGTTTAAAGAAAAAAAAAACTTTGTGGATTGTTTATGAAGCTGAAACACAGTCTTAGTGGTATTTATTGTTTGTTTAGTAAACTTAAACTTGACACAGGCTTCAAATTGTTTTTGTTTTTAGTTAGATTTTTTTTTGCTTTTAAGAAGCACTAAAAATAGTAAATAAATACAGAATTTTAAAAAGGAGTCTTCAAATGTGATTAGCAGAACAGACATGACTTAGTCTACAATTTGGGCTACGGGTTTGGAATCACTGAGTCATGTGTGAAAACTTGTAAAAATACAAAAATAAAATAAATATATACAATTGTCCATCAAAAACCGTCCAAGTTGCCAGCACTGCCACCAAGTGGACAAAAAGAGGAACCTAAAACTTGGAGGTCCAAGTCCTGTGATGTGCCTCGCTATGTCATCCTGAACAGAAACTGCTTTTAGAAGTGGCATCGAAGAAAATAAAAAAAAAAAAAAAAAAACGCCCTATGTATATAGTGTGATTTGATGTGAATTTTACCTTTTATATGTTGCATTACTATGGGGAGTTTTGGTAGGCTACTACAAGTTTTGATGTAGTTCTCTGTCTTATTGTTTAAATAAGAGATTTGAAGAGTTTTGAAAGTAACGACTGGAAATAACAAAAAGCACCTTTAGCTTCACCTGATATTTGCTGTGAATATTTGTAGATAGTTTTATTTAATCTCAGTTTTACCTTTCAGTGCTCATATTTGCAACGTGTTAACATTTTCAACATTCAAGATGTATTTTCATGAATCAATGGGGGGTAATCAATGCATGGTAAAGAAGAAACTTAACTTGCTCTGGGCAAGTTAAGAAAAGGTGAAGCCCATAAGCTTCCAGGGATTTGAAAAAAAACGAAAAGAAATGCATAAAATAGAGAAATATCAACACCAATCCATGCTTATAAATCTAAGCCAGTAACCCTTCTGTTAACTTTACAAGGGTCAATTCTCAGGTGAGCATGCCAGGAGTGCTCTGAATTCCTATACTCCCGCTACTGCTCGCCACTCCTCTGGACTACCTGCCACCCTCCCATAACCCATATATTTTCTTCCCACATCTTTTCTTGCTAGAATAAACTGCAAAAATTGATTTCTGATATTTGAGTCCTGTTTTTGGGTCAATCCAGTGTTTACGCATTGAACATAGATGCCGAGACACAACCGACTGCCGCGTACATCAGAGTGCCTGCCTGTTTGGGCTACTGTAAAACCCATTAGTTGGTTTATAATATAAGAGGTCCCTTTTAAGGATCTACTAACATCCTAATGTTCTACACAACAGCCCCACAGGTCTGATACTTTAAGTTCTATCTATTAAGCAACAACAGTATTTTTGAAAGTTCTAAAAAAATGATTTATATTGCACTTTTTGTACAATAAAATCCAGCCCAGGGGTAGAAAGGTAAAACAAGGTAAAAACAGAGTCGCTTCCACCCATCCGCCCACCTTTTTCCGCTCCACCCTTAACCCCTATCAATGATAAAACATGATCAAACATTAAAAAAAAAAAAAAGAAAAAAAAAAAGAAAGAGATGGAAGAACAGAGAGGGACTGCTATCACAGTGAGTCGTCTCCACCAGGAGGTGGCTGCCTGACAGAGAGCCACAATGAAACTCCAGACAAGACAAAGTGAGAAACATTCCCCCTGTAGGGGGGGGGGGGCGTATGGACCCCTCCCCAACCCAAGGGAG
Organism: Arrhamphus sclerolepis; assembly: GCA_037176975.1. Lineage (NCBI taxonomy): Eukaryota > Metazoa > Chordata > Actinopteri > Beloniformes > Hemiramphidae > Arrhamphus > Arrhamphus sclerolepis. The sequence continues at coordinate 13,936 of JBAMYA010091084.1, read as the reverse complement.
AGCAGAGCCTACAACCCTTAATGCAGAAGACTCCCATTGAGGAAACTCTGGACTTTTAAACTAACAAAATGACTCATAAAAATACTGACGTATACACTAACTGAAATGATAAAATAAAAGTAAAATAATAAATCTTAAGATATAAGATTAATAAAATGTTAATAGAAAATGATAAGTAAATAAATAAGGCACATTCAGTGAAAAACAGTGAAGACATGGTGAAAACTGGGCTCAATAGTAAATCTAAAATAGAAATTCTAAAAAAGGATTAAAAAGGGGGCCTTAGTTAAAAGTCAAATTAAAAAAATGGATCTTGTGCCTGCTTTTAAAAATATGAACATTCTATTGGGCCTTCAGGTTCTCCGGTAGGCTGATCCGTAAATGTAATGTTGAATGGCAGCCTCACCATAGCTTCTATGGTATTAGCAATGGGAATGATTAACTGGAGAACCAGAAGGTCTGTCAAGGTTCATGGGGTAAAAACAAATCAGTAAGATAAGAAGGTGAAAGACCATTAAGAATTTTAAAAATAAATTATAAGTACCTTAAAGTCAATCTTGAAAGACACAGCCCATGTTTGAGTGATCCTCCAAAAGACCTGAGGACAGCTGAAAGCTGGATGTTTCTGGGTCTAATGTAGTCTATGTTGGTGAGTATCTGTGTAACATGTATTTATGAGTGACTGTTCATTTTAATGTGTTTTGGTGGTAGAAGTTGAGAGGTTGTTATTATTATATATAATTATTATTATTAATAATAATAATAATAATAATAATAATAATAATAATAATAATAATGTTGCTTTAGTTTAATTCTGTATTGGAAAATATGTTGCACAAGTTGAATGAAAAGTACTACACAAATAGTTTTCTTTTGGATGATAAAATATGAATCTGTTTTAGTTTTCCTCATCCCCCTATTTTCTTATTCTATGGTTGCTGACTGCTATCTGTATGTCCAACACTAAGCCGGTCTATATACTTTTATGTATTGTATGGTCAATAGGAGTGGGTTTATCGAGACAAATATCAACGGTATCAGTATCGGTGCTGAATCGACATGAGCGCTGATATTTCTGTTGCAGTTTCTTTTCTATACATTCAGCAAATTACCCTTTCAACAAACTCAACAATATCCAGGTCAGTGAAATAAATAAATACATTTAAATTGTTTTACTTCTACGGAAGAGTATTAGGGCCACTGAGGAAAAGAAAAATAGAATTCTGAGAAAAAAGTCAGAATTCTAACATCTCAGAATTCTGACTTTTTTTTTTTTCAAAATTCTGAGATTAAAGTCAGAATTCTGAGAAAAAAGTCAGATCTGACTTTAATCTCAGAATTCTCTTTTTTCTTAGAATTCTGACTTTTTTCTCAGAATTCTGACTTTTTTCTCAGAGTTCTGACTTTCATCTCAGAATTTTGAAAAAAAAAAGTCAGAATTCTGACTTTTTTCTCAGAATTCTATTTTTCTTTTCTTCAGTGGCCCTCATACTCTTCCGTATACTTCAACCAAAGAAATGTATAGTTATATAAAGATATATACCACAAACTTGAAATATGAATATGGCCTAAATACAATAGCCCTTTTGCGTTAACTGTCAACAGAACAATTATTTAAGTTCTTCACTAAATTATCTTAATTATTTTTGTTATTTCATATAGGTGATTCAAAAGAGCCATGGATATAACAGTGAACATCACTGAGATGATTGCAAATGACCTATCCCTCTCTGCTTAACCACAGTCAATGGGTTTAACAGGATATTTTAAGAACTTAAGAAAGACAATCATACCTATTAAAACAAACAAAAAAACAAACAAACAAAAAAACAACAAGTATCGGTATCACTATCAGTACCTGCAATACTGGCCCTGTATTTATTCGGTATCAAATCGATAGGAACATTTGCAGTATCGCCCACCCCTAATTGTCAAACATGGTCAATACCAAATTTGAATAAATGTAATTAAAAAAAACAAATCAAACAAACAAAAAACGTGGAACTGACATTGCCTGATTAAGTAAGGAAGGACTTGAGGCACATACAGATCAAATAAACTCTGTTTCACTTTCTTCTATTAATTCGACAAAATCATATGAAATGTTATATTCGAAAAATGCAGACACCATGGTAAACACGATTAAATTAGAAGTATTTTAATTCAGGCTTTATTTTGGACCACTGTGTAATCGAAGTAGGGCCCGTTACGTCACGCACAGCAACCACAGCAACGCTAGTTGGCTTTTTATTTTTATTTTTTGTATCTGACGTGTTTCTGTTTAAATCAACTTGTTGGGACTGAAACTTGTGGACGGAGCTCTGACCGCCGGAGTGCTTAATGGTGGCGTTATTGAATCAAATGCTGTCCTGTTGCAGTTGTTGAAGGTGCTTGAACAACCATGTGGAGCTCCGGCCGTCGTGTCCTTCAGGATGTGCTCAGCTTCCAGCCCTCTGTCAGGAGCTTTTCTCTGACTTGTGTTCAGGTCAGAGCAACTACTGACTCAGTAATAATTTGGTACCGAACGACGTTTGATCCTTATTTAAACACACTTGAAGAAGTTAAAGCTGTAGTTTATCATATTGACAGCGCTGGCTGCTTTACTGTAACCTAACTTCAGCTTCCATCCTACCCGAGGACACGAAAAATTGAATAAACTCATATTACCGCATGACCTAATACACTCTTTAACAGCTAAAATAACTTATTTTTAATCTCCCTTTACACAAAAAATTGATATTTCTTTAATTTTGTTAACAGTACAACCATCAAGTTTTAGTTCCCAAATCTTTACAAACATTGTCAAACTGTGTGTGTGTGTGTGTGTGTGTGTGTGTGTGTGTATACATACATATATACATACATAAGGAAAAAGGGAGCGAACAAGAAGTCATACAGTAAACAATCAATAAGTTAGTTTATCATGTAAAAACTCTCTTTTCCACTATGTAAGTTGACCATTTTCCTCACATTTTCTCCCCTTGTTCTTTTTGTAATTGTAAAGAATAAGTCAAAGTGCTATAGGTGATAAAATCTTTCAAAGAAAAAATGTCCAAAGTAGGGGTGTTTTTTTTTTTTGCCAGACAATCTTTAAAAGATACTTATTATCTTCACCAGCTATGGAGACATAAATGCAGTATCAATACTAAAACCTAGAACCTTTCCTATAGTTATTGCCGCATCGTTGCTGAAACTCTGAATGAAACAATCAAAGCACATGTGCATGGTCAGCCATAGTATCTCCACATTCCCTCTAGCAGGTTAACTGCGTATTAGTCAGTTAAGCTTTTTGTTTAGGGGGAATGAAAAAAAAAAAAGGCGTGAGGTTTTCCAGCTAAAGTCTCACCAAGACAAAGCGTTAGTGCTGGATGACTGTGTCATCCAGGTGTCCTCTGTTATTTCAATGTTAAGTTCTTTTACCCAGCATCCCGTCACGTAGACGGTGGAATAATTGTTTAATATGAAATACCATTGTACAACTTTCCTGTAAGTGCTTTTGTACTGCTGGAGTTATGTGTATGCATCAACAAACAATTGAATAACACTTGAATTGAACTGAAGGTATTTATTTTTGATAGCGGTAACAGATACACAATCACAAGAACAATCACCGTAAATCGTATTTTTTGACATCAGAAATTATGTGAAATCCCTTTGAATTGATATTTCCACAGCAAACGGTTGTAGTGGAGCGATGGTGGCACGTCCCTCTGTCAAAAATAGGAAGCCCACCGAGGCTTCACCCTCGAAGACACAGAATCTACAAGCTGGTCGAAGACACCAAACACTCCACCAAAGAAAAGATGGAGCTCATCCTGACCGAGAACGTACCAAGTGAGTAGCTGCAGTACTCTTGATGACTTTAGAAATATCCCATACAGTCACAAAAAATATATGTGTTCTCTGCACCTTGTCTTTGTAAAACAACAGAACTAGGGGGGCGAGGAGACACTGTGTTTGTGAGAAAGTCTGTTGGCCGGAATAATTTGCTGGCGCAAGGCCTCGCCGTATACCCATCAAAAGAGAATAAAGAAATGTTTGCTGAGGAGTTGCGAGTATGTATGAGATTTGTGTACTCATATCTTTCTCATGTATTAGTTTGCAATGTATAGTCACACCATCTTTTTTTCTCTCCTTCTCAAACACACAGCTTTTGAGAGAGGGAAGCCCAGAGGACAGAATCCAAACACGTACTGGACAAATGGTAAGTTTTAATCTCCTCTCTTCATTTAATGAGCATAGTCCTTTCTGCTCAGGTCCTATGGTTGATTTCCAACCAGTGGGATATGAAGGCATAGCAGATTCAAAGTTTTTAACAGTGCATTCTTGTATTTTTCCAGACTGTGGAGTTCCTTAAACGCTCCAAACTGAGGATAATTAAAATGCCATCTGATGAATTCCAGCTCACTAAAGATGTCATCTGCAGACAGTTTGCCAGGAAGGTTTGGCTGATAATGTTTTCTTCATCATTTTCTTTATATCCAAAAGAATATACCTATGCATGGATGAAATGACTTTTATATACATATATATTAATCAATGTATTGAATTTTATCATTTTAATTTTTTAACATCTTTCTTTAGTTGGGAGTTTTTGTACCACCTCAAGCACTGAGTCTTCCATTTGAGCCAATTAAGGACTTGGGAGACTACTGGTGTGATGTTAAGGTGAGGACTGATCAGTGCATCAAGAGTAACTTCATACTGTTAGATACAGTTAAGAAAATATTTATAAAAAATATCTAACATGAGTTCCTCAGCATGTTGTGTGCAGAAAGTATTTTCTGTTCTTGCAAAATTGCAGCAGATGTATTTAAGAGACTTTTCTGTCTAAAAATGTTTGCATTTTTACATAAATAACACTACAATCTTGTCACAGTTGTCCTCACCACTTCGTTAGTTCCATTTAATTTGTTGAAGCACAACAGTAGTGTCTAAAAGAAATAATTCCTCATTTTTTCACACCGTTTTCTTCCAGGTTAATGGATTGGATACAGTTCGTGTTCCCATGTCGCTGTTGCCATACGAAAACCCGTCTGCAAGCTACCAACGGCAGCTAAAGGCACAGAGGCGGCAACAGGCAGCTGCAGACGTTTCAGAGGTTGTGCCTGAGGATGACGCCACTCTGAAGGCCGTTTCTGTTGCAGCTGAACAGGAAGCTGGTAAAGACTCTGTGAGTCAAACTTCAGCCTCAGCAGGAAGATCTGCGGCTGAGGAATCCTCTACAGCCACAAAGACATCCCAGGACACAACAGCACCTCCAAGTGAAAGCCTGGATAAAAAATAAAGAACTTAAAATAAAATAGTTCTGTAAAACTAGAGTGTATGTGACAGCAGTGATCTATGTGTTGTTGAAGAAATCCACAGGACAAATGTCACTCAATCTCTGTAAAAGGTTTGTGTTCTAATAAAACAATTATGAAAGATGAAAAATCATTATAAGCATCCCAAGTTTGGCATCAGTAAATGTGCAATTTTCAGTATTGTGGAACAAAAGGTTGTCAGTGTTTTTAAAGGTTTTATATAAAACAAACTTAAGTGAGGGTATGTGAAGCCTTTATGATGAATTATCAGGGATAACCTCCAACTTTTTTTTAATGTACTTTTAATAACCTAGTTAAGGAGCCAAGAAAAACAAATTTGTGAAATTAACTTTCTAACAGAGGTAAAGGGTAAAGAAAAATAAGGTTCCAAACAACATCAAATCTATCAGATTATGTATGTGAAAAGGCCAGTCTCCAGGTGGTTGAAATTTCTGTAGCTATGCTAATTACCTGAACTAAAGAGCATGAACACATCATCCCTGTGCTTGTCTCCATCTGCTGGCTGACTCTTGCTCACCTTCAAAGCTCTAAATGACCTCATCTCTACATGCACCTGACTAGAGGCCTGCAGAATGTGCCCTGCAAACATTCCCCAGTTTAGTTTGTGGTTGTACGTTTTTCTATTAAGCCTCCCATAAAACTGCTAACTTATCTTGGGTACACAGATACCCTAGTTACCTGAAGTCCCTCCTTATAACAATTCCTTTCATAAAAGCCTTTGGCAGAGTCAGATTTTTTAAAAAACCATACACTTACTGTTGTGTAGTTTTGTGAATAATAATCTAAATTAACTCACCTTATTCCTTCTTTCAAAGCACCGTGTACCATGAAAGAAAGCGCTAAACTTCAGTTTATTAACTTATATTTTCACAGATGTGTGAACCACCACCTGAAAACTCTTCACATTTGGAAGTCCTACATTTATAAAATATACTTCATTTAACAATAGCACACTGCCACTATGGAGAAAACTGACAGGAGGGTTTTCAGCTTATTGCTTTGGCAACGGAAAAACACCATGGGAATATTATCAAGAATCACCATGCAGATGGCCATTAAAGAGGTGTATGCAGGGTGAGAACGTCTGAATATGCATCTCTGTCCGTAAGCAAGCAGAAGCCAGAGATGGATCAAGTGGCAGCAGTTAATTGGATTTTTCCTAAACAAAGGTTTTTGTATTTAAAACATTCAGACTCACTGGAACGGACAGGTGACATAAAGACGAGAAACTGGTACAAAAAAGTAAAGCAATACAAAGATAAGAGTGTGGTTACAGGTTTCTCACAGTCCAAGAAAATAAAAATAATTTGAGATAAATGTAATCCACATTTGGGAGATTTTTCACAGTGCCTGATAGGTAATTACACACTTGTCCGCCTAAAGATACTGTACAGCGTCATCAAGGGCTGGATGCAGCAGGTAAAAATAATGGTAAAGATGCTGTTTAATTTTAAAAGGACATGGTTTATGGTCTGACTCAGTTAAAGAACTAAATCATGTTTGGTTCTCTGGTAATTTTGTCTTCATCTAAAGCAGAGGAACAAAAATGAAATGGCAACAAAATAATGCTAAATTGTTGTATTCTAAAACCATTTGTGACAAGGTTTTTGATTTAAAAAGTCAGTATTTTCCAGGAACATACTTTTAATGACAGATAACCAGAGAACCAAACCTTTTGTAGACATGCTTTTAACCACAAACTGAAATCATGCCTCAAAGTAATCAATGAGCTTGAAAATACACGTTAAGAGGGAAAATATTTACAATGGCCACAACAGTATTTCTGCCACCAGCTGAGCAACAAACACATTAAAAACACCAGTAAATTTTTCATGTGAGTATTACGTCTACATTTATCGTAAATAACTGACAGAAGATGCAGGTGTTGCTGGACTTCAGATGTTAGAGCTACACTTTATCAAACATTTGACCAAAATAGCTGTTGAATATTAACAGTTCAAGATGGTACAGTGTGGAGGACTGGAAGAAGAACCTGTTCTAGGTTCACACGTTTTGTTCCTAAACACACCATTTTCTTTCATTTGAATAAATCTGAAAATCTATACTCTTATTTCTGATATGGTGTTTCTGTATGCAGCAAGAGTCCACAGTTATGACATTCAAAAGCCATATTTGGCCTGGGTCTGCCGGCGGGTTAGCTTGTTTTCTGCCCAGTTGTTCTTCAGCTCCAGCTCACGCTCCTTTGCCTAAAAAAAACAAACAAGAACAGTTAAATTATTGTGTCCGGTCTATGTCTATTTTCTTCACACTAACTGCACTACAGATTGTCAAACCTTATGACCACTATAGGATTTGCAAAAGGGGGTCTAAAAGTATGTATATGAGCTGTGAACAAAAACATAAAACTACATTTGTGTCGATAAACTCAAATAAGTTAAACATGTCCTGTAGAATAATGTGTTCTCCCATTTCCCGTTGGGCAATTTCAAGATCGGAACCACTAAAATCATGTCTAAATTAAATGTGCAGCACAAAGTAATACAGAAGGAGTCACTTGCGCTCAAGCCTTTGGTGCTCACGGATCAGGACCACAGAATGAGCAAACAGTCCTGAGCCACAGCGGTAGACTGAACTCAGGGAATTACCAGTGCACTCAAATAATTACTGATCAGTTGCTTTTATTAGGTGAAACACGACTAACGTTTCGACACCAAGCGTCTTCCTCAGACTCAAACAAGGACTCTGAGGAAGACGCTTGGTGTCGAAACGTTATTCGTGTTTCACCTAATAAAAGCAACTGATCAGTAATTATTTGAGTGCTCTGGGTAATCCCCTGGGTTCAGTCTACCGCTGTGACTCAGGACTCTTTGCTTAAATGTGAAGGAGTCAAATGCTGAAAGTGTGATTTTTATTTTGTGTGCATTTATTTATTTATTTTTTAGTTACTCACCTGGTGAATAAGATATGTTATCTGATGCTTGCGTCTCTGCTGTCCTGTAGGTTGTTCTCCTCTTTTCTGCAGAACATTAAAAAATTGTTAAGTGGTATTAAAAAAAACATCACGAGTATCCTTGAAAATGCCTATATGCATTTTTAGGTGTTTTTTTTTAATCATTGGATGAAAAAAAGTTTAATTTTTTTTAAATTAACAATTATTATTTTATTAATTAATTTAACAATAATAATTAATTTTTCTATCAATTCTTCAACAACTACATCTTTTGCATTTTTACCCTGCTAATGAGGTCATGTGGTTTGTGCAGTTTGTCTCATGGCAGGATTAATCAAAACGTTCTGAAAGGATTTATCAAGTATAAATGTCTGCTCTCTGTCAGCTGTTGTTTGATATAATTAAAACCTCCAAGAAAATGTCCTCATAAGAAATCATTTAATGAAAAGAAAAAAAAGCCTTATAAATGGAGAGCTTCAAGTATTCCCAGGTTTAACTGGGTGTAAAATAAGAATACATTATCTTATTCTCAAATTAAATACTAAAGAAAACCCTCTTTAACCATGATTACTAGACTGCTCTTGCACCAAACCCTGTCAACCAAGTCCACGTGAAATATAAAATGACAGAAATGTGTATAACCTTGCTAAAAGACTGGCGGGTCTGCTTTTCCTCTGTCATGTTTTTGGTCATCCACTGCTGATGTCCACTTAGCTGGTCATCCCCTTTGATATCCAGAAACTTCACCTCCTCCTTGCCTCGATTTCTTTTCCCCTGCAGCCGCATGAACTGCAGAACAGAGAGAAGACAGCAATAGTGTTAACTAGTCTTAACAGCCAACCAGAAGGCGACACAAACAAGAATAACCACACACACACACAAAAAAAAAAAAACACATGTGCACTTTCAAACATAATGCACTTAAAACATATTGTTTGGTAAGAAAATAATAGAATAAAGTGGGGCAAAGAAACAGTGCATCTCTTACTGCTTCGTCATCAAAAAGGGCTGACTGCCCAGGCTCCTCAGCCTCCGCCAATTCTGGGTTTGGGTCTGGGTAGTACGGTTCATTATAGTATCCCTGCCAAAACATTTGTTTAAATCACATCACATCATATTTTACTTGAAATTTTAATGATGGCTTCCATCTAACTAAGTTAGGTTTTGATACAAGCAATGAGATCCTTTTTTCTTCTTAGCTGGTGGTCTAGTTACATTTCAAACTACTATGGCCAATGCCAGCCTTAAATAATTGGTCTTGGTGGAACTACTAAAGTTAATATAAATACAGTCAATGTAATGTTCATCTAACTCTACCTGGGTGTCGTGCATATGGGCATGAAGTGAGTTATACCTGAGGAAAAGTCTCTGGGCCTGCTGTGGATTGTTGATACTGAGGATATTGAACTCCCCATGCACCTGCTCCCTCGTGGTTCCCCCCAAAGTCAAGAGGGGCATCTGACTGCCCCAGCTCATCAGCAGCTGCATAAGGAAGGGGTTCAGAAGGGGGTCCTGGCACAGTGTCTACGCTCGGGACAACTGCGGAGAGAGGTTGGGAGCTCTCACCCAGAGAAAAGTAGTTCTGTGGGGTTATGTCCTCCTCATTATCTTGGTCATCTGTGGCTATTTGTCTGGCCACTTGCAAGGCTGCTGACTTTGCTGCAGCTTTGATAGCAGAGGGAGACGGACTTGAACCGATCAGACCCTGGGTGGGAGCTCCAGCTTTGGGTCCTTTGGGTTCTTGTCGTTTAGTGAGTGCATGAGGAATCAAAGGTCTGTCTGTCTCTTTCACTGTCAGGTTTTTGGGTTGAGGCAAAATGGAGGACAGGCCTGAACCTCCACCCTAATAAGAAGAGAGGATATGAGTTGAGAAAGAGCAGTCAAAAACAACTGAATGATAGCTACATACAAGAATAAAGCAACGCTATAACATTGTATAAGCAGGATGAAATAGTATTTATCACATATTTGTAGCCTTAGGAAAGGGCCAGAAATAGTTATTTGTACAGTAGAACACCATGGCAGCAAGTTAAACTCCAATGTTTCGTCACACTTTTTTAAGTTGTGTATTCTTTGTTTGTGTATTCAATTGCATGATGCATGAAACTGAAATGCATGACTAATGAAAGAGATATGGCAATATTGTAATCTCCCTTCTCTTTTTCCCCATAAAGACTTATTTAGGGAAGGTGGCTCAGTGGTAGAGGGTTCGGCCATGAACCTGAAGGTTGGTGGTTCGAGCCCCCTCCTGGGTACACCGAAGTGTCCTTGGGCAAGACACTGAATCCCTGATTGCTCCCAGTTGTCAGGCTAGCGCAGTTGTATGGCAGCTCCGCCGACAACTGGTGTGTGAATGGGTAAATACTTACAGTGTAAAGCGCTTTGGCACTGTAGAACTACAGTTGTAAAGCGCTATATAAGTGCAAGCCATTCACCATTTAAAATAATGTCTGAATGTAGGCTTTAAAAATAAAACAAACTATGGGCAGACCTTCAGGTAAAACTGAATATGATCATTGTGACACAGTCTTACCTGAGCTTGGGGTTTCTTACTTGCCGGTTCATCATCATCAGAGTCTGACTACAGATGAGAAATACAGATTAGAGCCTGTCAGTGTTTGACAGACAGGATCAAATGTGTGAATTGACTCCATACTCACATCCCGTCTCTGGACCAGCGGCACAGGGATCTTCACTGGTTCGGTTCGTTTCCTCGGTTTAGGCAAACTAGAGAATAATCCTCCTCTAGCTGTCTGAGGATTCAGGTCATCACTTGAAGAGTTGTTCTCTCCTGAAGGCTTGGTCTGCTTCTCCTTGCTTGCTCTCCCGTTGCCTTCTGTCGACCTGGCTGTTTTTTGTTTAGGGAGAGGCAGGAGAGAGAAGAGCCCTCCTCCACTCGGTCTGCTTTCTGCTGCGGCAGAGGTCGATCTTTCCTCTGAGTCACTTTCATCACTGCTGCCGTAAGCGACTAAGGACATTTTTTGTTGCCGTTATTAAGCCCGCGTAAACCTGTGGACATGGAGGACCACTTCTCCACGATTTGGTCTCCACTCACAGAGACTATCCAACAGGATCCCTCGGTTAAAGGTAGGAGGATGGTGGAGGGACTCCAGCTGCAGCTTCAGGAGAAACGCGGCCTCGCTGTGAGCTGATTAAACACCGAGCTAGCTCATGTTCGCTCAGACACCGCAGGGCGCATTTTCATCTGACCGTTTCTTCCTTAGACCACCTGAATTTATCTCAAACTATTACCGCAAACGAAACAGTATCGAGAACTGCTTTTACTTTTCGCCTCAACTCAGTACTTTGGTGTGTTTTTATTCCACTTAACTGCTAGTGACTGACACTATCAAAACACCACAGCGCTACTGCGCAGCTTTCTGCGCAGCCCTGTCTTCTTCCTCAGACTGTTCAAAACTGTTAAAGAAAACCACCCCAGGGCTTTTACGCCCCCTAGTGCACAAGTCTGAATCAACACCAGCTAAAAGCAATCCCGTTTGTTTGGCTTTTTAATGGATAGCATTTTTTTCCCAGGCATATTATTGATGATATATGTAAGGTTCCACATTTTTGAGTGTTCTTATTTTTTTTAATGTACTTTTCATTTTTAGACTATTGTAAACAACGTGGACTAAAATACCCTATGCACAAAAATGTGCACATTGAAATCTATTCAAATCACTATGCATGGTAAAAATTATATAATTGGGAAGCAAATCCCTCAGTATACAAACTTAGAGCCCCAGGCCTCAAATGGAGTACAGAAATAAGAAGATGCACGGTTTATACTCTTTTTAGAGAAGGATCAAAAATAGTCATTTTGAATGGATTCTGTGTCGAGGGGTCTTTAACATGAATACTTGACACTGAGCAAAAATGAATAATGCATTTAAATAAATGTTGCTGCTAATCTTTCAAACACTGGTATAATTGTAATTAGCCATATATAGACATTTTTTAAAGGGTCTGCTACTAATATCTAGTAGCAGACCCTTTAAAAAATGTGTACAAAATATTTTAGTTACATCTGTTAATTAAGATATTTTACTTATTTACTTTTGTATAGGTTTGAGGCAGACATCTCCTTCCAGAGATGCAGATACGAAGTAAAGAGGTCTGATCATGTGACCATTCACACTAGTTACATGACAGTGACAGTAAATTTACTAAGTGACAGCAGGAACAGGCTCCAGCTGCCCCCATGATCCTGGATACAATTGAAATGGGGGGGGGGGATGAACGAAAAGATAAAAAATATAACATGTCCATTGTGTTGAAATTACCCATACATAATGGTAATACCTTGACCTCTCTTTCTAAAATAATGGAAATTCAATTCAAATTCAAAAATACTTGAATAATCCCCAAAGAGAAATTCAGTATGAAAAATAAATGTCAGACCCAAAAGATGATAAATCCGATGGATCAGATTATTATTCTGTTGAATAAAATTAAAGATCTGAAACAATTGCTTTATGTAATTAAAAATTATATTCTCTCCAGATGTGTTTTCTTTCACTGTGTCTGTCTCACACACATTGTAGAGGACATATTTATCATATTGATTTATCTATTAGACCAAATTATTACAATAATGACTCCTATTACCTCTATAATAACTTATATAAGTTACATTAAATTATAGTTAATGTGCATGTAGCTTGGGCTGGATTTTGTATTAGCAATTAGCCTAAATAGTCACAGGCTTATTCTTGGGAATAATGCACAGCAGTGACATAATAAGAGACTCAAAGGGGGCTTGGCTTTAGAACATTTTTTTGACCATCTTTACAGTTGTATGCTTAAGAAATATGTACTGTCATAAATGTATACTTACTCAAATCACACACCAACATATCAGTGGCTTTCTGCTATGAAAAAGTATAAAGAGAGGTTAAAAGAGGGTGTGTGCAAGGAAGCCACAGTTACTCTTTGGGAATAGTCTCCAAACTGGTTAATCTGGCCATGGAAACTGGTCAATTTAGTTTTTAAAGAATAAAAGTCAATTGTGTAGTGAAAGTAGGAATGAGATCCTTTATTTAAAGAAAATCAATGATACAGTTATGTAAAAATACTCAATTAAAAACTTTATGCATGAAAAAACACTAAAAAAGGTGCAAGCATAAAAACCCCTCCGTAATAGAAAAATAACTCATAAAAAATGTTATCAAAGTTAAATTGAGCTCCTTCTACTGAACTTACTGTTGTAGCTGTAGGTTTAAACTTCTTTTTTATGCAGCCTTCTACAGGTGATTACTGATTAGATGATACAGGTGGACTAAAGACCTCAGACAGACTGACAGAAGTGGGCCACAAGCACTTTTACTGGTTGTGAGCAACAGATGGAGTAATTATGCATATGTGACTGTGAAGGAATACCTCTGCGTAGCAGATGTGAAACTGGAGGATGTAAGTTTTCACACTGTCTGCTGAAAAACTTCACCTATGTTACCTGCCAATGCTGCATGTGACATCATCAATACAGTTGTTGCCAAGGCAACAAACAGAACTCTCCAATGCGTTTGTCATGATCTCTGGAGAGTTCAACCACACCTACAATACAATAGTTTTTCACCTGATGTTTATTTTAACTTCCTATGTGTGTGTGTGTGTGTGCGTGTGTATGTGTGTGAAAAAACCTGGAAAACAATACCTTCTTTCTGGACACGACAAATAACCAGCATGCACTGGAAACCTGCTA